>SNQJ01S0080682.1:550-16789 GCA_010110895.2 Picea sitchensis | reverse complement strand
ACGTGTAATGTCATAGTTTGGGCTCTATGTAGCTTATTCCATGGACTATGGTTCTTGGTTTATGTTGACGGGGTGTCCTCCAACCAACATGTGCAATAAATGTGGGAAGGGAGGTCGAGCTATTTTGCAGCTTGCATCTCTAGGAATTCAAGTGGAGATGACCTCGCCTTCACTCCACGGTCCAGACAGTTCATCCCCAAGCTCTGATGCAAAGGAATGGGTACATGGAACCGACGCACCAAGTCGCTAATGCCATGGGAACTCATCCTTCATACCTAGGAGTCAAGGAGGCAATAACTAATTCCCCCAGATTGTGCATAATTTAGAGGACCTTAGCGCGACGCCTCACTTGTCAAATTTATGCAGTGTCTTACCAGGCTCGTCATTGTGTTTGTTATTGTTAGCTTCGGCCTTGTAAAATAGTGTTATGATACTTTGTGAAGCCAATTCCTCTTGGCAACAATATGTCGCTACGTCGGGAGTGTGCCCATTCATGTAGAGGTAGTGGATATCGAAGATAGAGGGGTTAGATCCTTGCAGGTTCCGAATCCACTGGTAGTGACATGGACATAAAAAGGGCAGTCTCACATGTTCAACACCCAACAGAGCGCAAAAAGCATCACAACAAAGAGGCGACCACTGTTTGGGGATGTAAAGTCTGTAAAGTCGAGTGGTTTGACAAGGATGGCAATTCTCTTGGATTTGCTCCTCATGAGATTCCTGCTCTGCTCTCTCCCACCAAGTCTTTGCATTCTAGTCCGGTGACCTCTGAAGGTCACAATGTGATGGCTCATTCTACAAGCTCTCTCCACTTCTCCTCGGATGCGAGTAGCAGGAGTAACTCTCCCTCCCACCAGGGGTCCTTGGGAGATCTTCAACAATTGATTTTTGAAGTGCGAGGCGAAGTCATTGATCTCAAATATCACATTGAACTCTTGGATCACCACATCTCTATGCTTGTGGCCATGCAGGCCTATTTGAACCAGCAACAATCGACGTATGATTTGTTAGCCTAGGATACTATCCTTCTACAACAACCCATTCTTCTTCAGTCGGGCAACAAGGGAGGCGCCCCTTAGATGGCCAAGTTTAATCTTCAATTTAGATGCTTCTTTTGCTTAGTTTCTCATCTTGTTTCATGGCTACAAGACATTGTTGCATCAAAGTCCACTCTATATTTTCTTTTGCAAACTTGCTATCATATTTTTTGGCCATGCTAGGAAACTCACACTTGAACTTGGTTGGAGATGAGTTGGTTTCCTCTCATAACAATTCAAACTCCATCACAGTGCATGTATATCCTCTTTTTTTTATAGCAGATAATATATAGAATCTAATTAAAAAATTGTTTGTTTTTATATTTTATTTTATTAATATATTTATAAATATTAAAAAATGTTAATTTTTATATTTTATTTTATTTATAAATTTTAATAGAATAAAAAGTAATAGTGAATACGACTTAGAGACTTTAATAATATGCTAAATATTTGAGTTTTATTCATTTATTGATAATAGCTACACAAGAGAATAATAAATAACAACAATGTGATTACAACTCACAAGTCAGAATCTTGTTGAAAAAAAAACTCACAAGTCAGAAACTTCAATGATATACTAAGTATTCTGGACTATAAAGTTTATGAGGGTTCGTGTTGTTAGGACAAGCATTATTCACCATGGAAAGTTTGTATTTATTTCCTAATTCAGTAGGTGTAGCTATCAAATACTCTCGAGTCTCGACATATATAGCTGTCGATGTACTCTTGATGACCTAGACGCTCAGTAAGTCTCGACATATATAGCTGTCGAAGTACTCTTGATGACCTAGACGCTCAGAAACTTTCGAATTATTTATTGAGAGGTGGCTGTGAGAGTTTAGTCTTTGGGGCAAATTCAAATCCTCTAGGATGGATAAACAATTTTTTTTAATTAAAAAACTGTAATTTTTATAAATTTATATTTAATTTTTAAATTTAAATATTGTTGGATTGAAATTTCAAAATATATTTTTTAATTTGGTTTAAGATTGTTTAAATTATAAACTTAGTTTTATGATAACATAATTAAATGAGCATAGAATAATTTATTTTAATGAATCTAATATGATTAAGGGGTATTAATTGAATTTTAATTTAGATTTATTAAAATTTAAATTTATGGTGAACTTGGAAAGCTTTTAAAGTAAAAAATAAAATTCTAAAAAATTGTAAATAATCGTTTATCTTTTTAAGGTTGGATAGATCAATTCCATCTAAGTGGAGGTTAATCATCATCATGTTGATGAAACTGATTTATGTCCTACTAAAGGCACTTTCAGAATTAAGATGAATTGTGGTAAAGGGACCAACACTAGGGGGGAACTACTTGCTTTATGGGTACATTTTATTTTTTGCTTGCAGTTGATGGGAGATTCAAAAGTTATTATTGATTGGTTTAATAATGTTAACATTCTTGAGGTGGCCTCTCTTTAGATTTCAATGGCGAAAATTCGAGCTGAAAATTTCAGCAGATTAAAGCTCAACACATATACAAGGCTTTTAACAAGGATGCTGATTTGTTATCTAAAGAAGCTCTAATTTTGGATGAGGATGGATTATATTATGCAGGGGTAAATGTAGATGGATCAATTTTTTTTTGAAAGAATGATTATTTGATAAAGCATCTAGTTACAAGGATGATTTAAATGTTTTTTGGTCTCTTTGATATTGGCTCAGAAAATTAGAGAAGATTTATATGTAAGGCTGGAATATTTTGTGACTTTGAAAGATTGTGTTTATCTTTGAGGCTCCTTCGGTGGAGACCGACTATGTATATTTATATATCCTTTTGAATATATAGAGTATTTTTCATGTGGAAAAAAAAAACAGATTCTAAAAAGTTCTGTTTTTAAAAGTGTTGGCAGTGTGTAAAAGAACTTTTATATTACACTAATATAAGACTTTTTTCTTATTAAAAAAAGAAACTGATTTTTTATAGAAATATGATTTATAGATCATCTATTAACTATAATATAATTTACAATACTTATTTTATTTTTTTAATAATATATAGTTTCCTTTAATTAGATCAGGATAAAACAAATTATCAATATTCATTAAAATAATTATAATATAAAAATAAAATAATTATATAAATGAATTCACCAACTTTTCAAAATTAAGTATATGTATAATTTTAGAATTTTTTTTTAAACCATAACATTAATGAAAATATTGATAGAAAAGAAAATAATAAATAATAATAANAAAAAAAATAATAAATAATAATAAAAGTATAAGTCAGATACTTTAATGATATGTTAAAAATATTGGTTAAAAAGAAAATAATAGTATAGGTACAAGTCATATACTTTAATGATATCTAAAGGTTGCAGTTTTATTTAATTTTAGATTTGTTTTTAAACTATATCATTAATGAAAATATTGATTAAAATGAAAATAATAAATATTAATATAATTACAAGTCAACTTTAATGATATACTAAGAGTTGTAGTTTTATTTTATTTATTTATTTATTATTAATAATAATTATTAAAGAGAATATTTAAAAACAATATGAGTACAATTGAGAAACTTTAATAATATATTAAATATTTTAGTTTTATTTTATTTATTTATTTTAATTTATAATTAAACAATGGTAAAACAAATTATCAATAATACTTATCTTAATAAAAATCAAAATAATTATAATTTAAAAATTAATTAACTATATAAAATTTATCAAACCTTTTAAAACTAAATACTAAATATATAATTTTTTAAAAACAATAACATCGTGAAATTAGTTGTAAAGATTAGTTAATAATAATAAATAATAAATTTTAAAATATAATATACAAATTTAAATACTTTTTAATAAACTAAAAATTTAATTATTTTTTAATAAACAACTACAAAAATTATAATTTTTTAATAAAATAAATAAATAATAAAAATAAAAAACTATTTATCCATCTCAGGATTTGTGAAATTAACACCAGTACCAACTCTCACAGCTGCCTGTCAATAAGTAATTTCAAATTATTCATGAGCGTCTAGGTTGTCAAGAGTACTTTGACAGCTGTATATATATGTCAAGATTCTTTGGCAGTTACAACTATATAACTACCAGGTCGTTATCTAAATTTGATTTTCTAAAAAGGTTTTGGTTAAACGTTTTATGTTTTGAGTTTTTTTGGGGATATCAGGTGATGTAAATTTCCATAAAATGGCTATTTTATGTTGTTTAAATTGCATTTTTAAATGTATAAATAGATTTAGGGCGATGAAAAAATCATGAGACATTGAGATTATATAAACTTAACCACTCAAAATCCAACCATTCATCATAAAAAGACAAAATCAAAATAAAAAAATTACAGAAAAACCTCCAAAATAATAAAACATTTAAAGTACTGCCAAATTATCCACCATGAATAATGTTGGCCCTAACCACACCAACCCTAGTAAACTTTAAAACCCTTAGCTCGCTGCTGATTTTGTAAACAAGTTTATACACTATATAAATTTGAGAAAAACTTTTTCTTGCCCAAAAAAAAAAAAACTTTAGAACCCTAATAAACTATAACTTCCATACCCTAATAATTGAGATCATTAAAACCCTTATACTTTCCCATATTGTAGATATTTTTTTAACGGAATTCCAACCTAATGGTGTTTTCAGGATCATTTTGGGTGATACCTGTACAGCTCCCCCTTCCTATTGCGTTCAGAACCGAAACTTAAATGACTAAATTCAGGCCCAGCTTAGCTTCCTACTCGTGGACCGTGGTCATTTATTCATCCTGATGGGAGTAGGTAGTACGTTCGTTGCGCAGTTATTATATCTATCAAATCGAAGTTAATAGGCTCCCAGACCAAGATCTTTATTAGATGTCATCGAGTCCCTTTACTTGCAGCATGCAGGCAAAGTTTATCGATGTCGCAGTCTACTGGTTTTTCCTACATGTCAACTGTTCAATGTATTTTCATGTTATCTCTTCCATGTATTTTGGTGGGGATGATCAAGGACAATGGAGGAGAAAAGAACATTACAGGCAAAGTGCCCGCTCTGTTTGTTTTTGGGGATTCGATTGTGGATGCGGGCAACAATAACTACATTCCCACAGTAGTCAAAGCCAACTTTCCTCCATATGGTCGAGATTTCATCGAGCACAGGCCCACAGGCCGTTACTCTAATGGCAAACTGTCAACGGATTTCATCGGTATATCCACTAAAAATAGATGTTCCAGACTATTTTGTTATTTAAAATATAGCATAACCTAACTAGTACCTAATTGTAGATCAWKAATCTGGTTTGCAGCTGCAGGACTGGGGCTTAAGGAGACGCTGCCGCCATATTTAGATCCTCATCTCAATACCCACGATCTCGTAACAGGCGTCAGCTTTGCTTCTGCAGGAGCTGGATACGATAACCTCACAGCCGAAGCAGCTGTAAGTGGTTTTTGGATATTCATGGTTTTATAACATTTCAATCTTAAAGAACTGAGTGAAGCTGAGAACTTCTCACTGTTGAATATTGTTGCAGTCTGTGATACCAATGTGGAAACAGACGGAATTTTTTAAAGATTACAGTGCGATCTTGAGAGATCGGGTGGGAGAGGAGAAGGCGTCCAATATTATCGGAAAAGCCATATTTCTGGCGTGTGCAGGAACCAACGATTTTTTACAAAATTACTATCATTTGCCCATCAGGAGAAAACAGTTCAGCATCACACAATATCAGGACTATTTGCTGCAACTCTCCCAAAATTTCATTCAGGTGAGACATCATTCACATGCAATACTTCATTGAGGTAATAGATCGTTGACATATTGAGCTTGTTTTCAGTCGGGTAAAAGAAGAAGAGATTATTTGTTTACAGTTTCTACAGATTGATACACAGGTTGAGAAAGTTCTCACTGACAGTAGGTCAGTTTGAAATCTAGTACAGAGCTTTTCGTTTAAAGCTGTTGATATACAGGTTGAGAAAGTTCTCAGTTACAGTAGGTCAGTTTGAAATCTAGTTCAGGTAGTTTCTTTCCATACTAAAGTACTGTTGATATACAGGGACAGAAAGTTCTCATTTATAGCTTTTCGTTTAAACCTGTTGATCCAGGTACAGAGTTTTCATTTATATACCTAGTTGAGAAAGTTTGCAGTTTATTTGCATATTAAGTAGCTTACACATCTCGGGCTGGATTGTACAAGGCACTTGGCTTTCTTACTCTCCTTTATACAAAATGGTTTATTTACTCATTACAAAATGGTTTATGCATCATGGTTTTTTCTTTCATTTACAAATCTGCTTCCGAATTGTACAATGCATTTTTTTTACTAAATGTTTAATGTTTCTATACTTGCAAACTGTAATGCATCTTTCAGGATCTATACAACTTGGGTGCCCGCAAATTTGGCATCTATGGCATGGCACCTCCCGGATGTTTGCCTCTGCAGAAAACGCTTCATGGAAAACCAGAAGTGGAGGGTTGTATCGATGAATTGAACCAAGAAGCTTTGGGTTATAACATGAAATTGAAAGCAGCCATCGCTCGCCTCAAAACTAGGGTTCCAGATATTAAAGTGGTGTATATCGACATCTATGAATCCTTCTTGGATATAGTGAGAAATCCTGCTAAATATGGTACGAGTTGTAATGAAAAGTCATTTTTCTATTAGTTGTAATGCTGCTGTAACTTGGTTGTTACATTTTTTTTGTTAGTTGTAATGCTGCTGTAACTTGGTTGTTACATTTTTTTTATTAGTTGTAATGCTGCTGTCATTAGCTGTTGTAACTTGGTTGTTATAATGGGTTTGCTGTAGGGTTTGAGAAATCCAACAGAGGCTGCTGTGGAACAGGATTAATAGAGGTGGGAGGGACTTGCAATTCCAATACTTCATTTGTTTGTCCGGATGCGTCCAAGTACGTCTTCTGGGATGCAGTCCACTCTACAGAGAAAACGTATCAGCTCAGTGCCAAAATAGTTCTGGACAGAGATATCTCCCAACTACTACTGTAATGGAATTTTAATTTATTTGGTGATTTGGATTTGAAGATGCCAACTTGAAAAGATGTTCAACTGTTCCAGATCTTTGCTCAGATTTCGTGCAGATCTATTCCTTTAATATTGCTCACATTTTGTGCAGATGTATTTATGTAATGTTAATGCTGGGTGTTTATTTTATTGGTATTCAGATTGAAACGCTATTTTTCATGGTTTCAGATATTTGTTCAGATTTATTCATATCTATTTATTTAATTTACGCTGTTAATATCGCCTTTTGATTGAAACGCTATTTTCATGGTTTCAGATATTTGTTCAGATTTATTCATATCTATTTATTTAATTTAGCGGGTTAAAATCGCTTCTGATTTATTTATATTCAATTATATTTTAATATAATATATTCATTTATTTATATTCATTTTCATAGCTTAGATGTAGTGAATATTTATTGGTTTAATTTAATTTATTAAAATGATTTTTTTTTATGTATATTTAATTATATTTTAATATAATATATATCAAAACATTAGAGCAACTAGGTTATATGGAAACAAAATTTTTTTAGTCATTTTTAGACAATTTTAACTTAAGTTTTAATGAAAATTGTTAGAATTGTAAATTTCAATTATTAAATCTGTACAATAGAATTCAAGATATACTTTAAACAAATTAAGATTTCACCAACCATTATATAACAGAATTCAAGATTCTGACAATGGTTGTCAGAAATGGTAAAAAACATAAAACTTTTAAACTAGCCTAACCTCTTTTTCTTAGAAATATTGGAATTCTATATACATGTGGATAATATAATTTCTCTTCATCTCCTATAAAAATTATCATTATTATTTAATTTTGTTTTATACATTTTCCTCAATCAGAATGTCTTTCCGAAATGATAGTTTAATTTTTTTTTTTTTTTTTAACTTCATAAAGAGAATTTTATTTCTTTCTGTTTAATGAAATATCCATCGCAACAAAATTTCACTAGTGGTTCTATGAATTTCGCAACAAAATTTCACTAGTGGTTCTATGAATTTCAATTTTAAACTCTTGTCAAAGATGATCCTTCCTGTTTATATTTTAGATGATGGAGATCACAATTTGTCTCACGCAATTAGCCAGCAAAATAATGTTACTGTGAAAACAGTAGATTATTTTTCCTTGGCCATCCACTCCCTAGAAAAGACTTAATTTACCATTTACCACAATATCTGCCCCTAAACACGTCAAAGGGATGCCGGTAAATGAGACCTATTCCGCATTAAAGAGTTGAATCATTTTTGAAGTAAAGAAAAACGGAGCAATAATAAATATTGCAATTATGATGCCCAAGGCTTTTTACGGGAGGGTTTTTCCCAAAAAGCAGTTTTTATTTCTGACTCCTTTCAAAAAGCCTGCATTCTGTCATTCTCATGGCTGACAGTTTGCCCTTTTGTTATTGATCTAGAATTATGTTATTGTTGATGAAGAAAATTATGTACAAGTTAATGTTTGACTTATTAAGTTTCCATACTATGTTATTTTGATGATATTATGTTATTCAACAATATTTTTTTAAAGGTCAAAAAAAAGATTGAGTGATAAATAATAAATAGTGTAATTATATCAAAGTTATTGAAGGATTTTTCCCCAAAAACAGTTTTTATTTTTCCCTATTTTTTCGAAACTTGCAGTCTATTATTGTCATTGTCATTGTCCACAATCTGCTTCTCCTTATTAGATTCATCTGGAACTATGCCATTGGTAGCCAAGAAAATTATGCACCATGGAATAAGTTAATGATTGATATGTTATCCAACAGTTTTTTTTTAAAGTTAATGATTGATATGTTATCCGACAGTTACATAATAAGCTAATTATGTAAGGCATATTTAGGGGAGGGTTTTTCGGTTTTCCTGTAGTTTGTCATTGTCATTGTTATTTACTGCCTTTTGATCCTGTCAGTTTGATGGTGATAGTATGGTATCCAACAATATTTTTTTAAAAGTAAAGAAACACTGAGTGATAAATAATAAAATATTATAATTATGCCAAGACATATTTATGGGAGGGCTTTTCCAAAGTAGTTTTTATTTTTGCCTTTCCTTTCAAAAATATAAGTATAGTATGGTATTTAATAGTATTTTTTTTAAGGTAAAGAAAACTTAGTGATAAATAATAAATATTGTAATTATGCCAAAGGCATATTTATAGGAGAGTTTTCCCCCAAAAACAGTTTTTATTTCTGTTTGTCCTTTCAAAACGGGCAGTCTGTCATTGTTATTGTCATTCCTCAGTCTGTCTCTTGTTATTGGGAATCTGGAACTATGCCATTGGTGGTGAAGAAAATTATGCACCATGTAGTAAGTTAATGAGTGACTTACGGCCTTTCTATCCTGTCAGTTGGATGGTGATAGTGTGATATCCAACACTTAGATAGTGATAGTGTGGTATCTAATAGACAGGAAGGAGAGACAATAAAACAATCATTAACTTACTGCATGGTGCATAGAATAAGATCGTAAATGACACCTAATGATGCACTAGGCAAGTTCTTAGCCTTGTGAATTCCAAGGTTTTGTTAAGGTTGACTAGATCTATATTAAAATAATTCCTGGTAATTTGAACATGGTTGCAAAGATGATAGGGGGGTGTTATTAATCTGGTGGTGTTGGTTATGTTCGCTGGTTTTCTGATCACCATATTTCGCATTGTTTCAATGGAGTCTCGATTCCCATGAGATCAACCCGGATAAATTAGATCTGGTAGTTGACACGGTGATCTCTTCGGTAGGGCTATTGGAGCCTGATCTCCTTACCCTCGGAGAGACCCTCGACATGTGTTCATTCCGGAGCATTCTTCTTCCATCCAGTGAAGATCTCTTGGAAGCCATGACCGAGTTTTGTCCCTTGACATGGTGTCCTTCTAGAGCATTATACTCTTGGAAGCCATGATCAAGAAAAGGATACGAGCATAGTTTTCCTCTCCGTAACAAACTCGTTAAAAAATGAAATAGAGATCTGGGGATTGAACTCAAAGCCTTGAGCATAGTTTTTCTTCTCTGTGGCAAGATCGTTAAAAATGAAACAAAGGTCTTGAGCATAGTTCTTTTCCTGTGTCAAACTCGTTAAAAAATGAAACAGTCACCTCTCTTGTCAGGTCGAGTCTTTCGCCAAATTTGTAGATGTCGAGTCGAGTATTTCGTTAGGTCTCGTATTTGAACCGTCATTTCATCCACCTGAATCCTTTTTCTCCATCTAGTACAGAAATTGGTGACTACCTCAAAGTCGGTGAATGAATTGAAGCTTGGGGGGCATGTCTCCAGCCTTTGATGATCATTTTGGAGTTAAGCCACTAGCTTTCAAGCTAGGGGCAGAGTACCGAGCTTAGTCTTTGTTCTTTCTTGCGTTCGTAAAAACATTAGAATGTAACTAAGCAACCTTTTATTTATTTTTCGAGCTTGCATGGATACACGAAAAAAGAACCCCCCTGGAGTCGTCTTTAAGCTCTTTTCAGACTCTCTAAACATGAAAAGATCGTTGAGTGATCTTGCTTCCTTTCCCACTCGTTAAAAGGTTTGAAAGGGCGTCTTTCGAGTGATAATTTATCTCTTTTTCAGCCTCGCGAGACTTAACATTACGAAAAATGACAACCTTGGAGTTGTCTTTAAGTCATTTTCAGACTCTAAATATAAAAAATCACCGAGTTTATCTTCTCTGGACTCGTTAAACAATCATACATTGAAGGGCCCATATGGGACCAAACCCTGACTTCTTCTAGTTTGTTAAACAAAGGAAGAGGGATTTACCAAAGGTGAGTTATATCGAGCATGTGTTACCATCCTCGTGCTCGTTAAATTAAAAAGTGGTATTCGTCTATCTGGATGGGAAAAAAAATTGAAGGAAGCAAGCCAATCAGTTTTTTGAAAACATTATCAGTAACTCTTACAGTCGCCCTTGAACACGACACTTTGTTTTCGCATGCATTTTTAATCCGCTGAACCTCTGCGCTGAACCAATCCTTTGAGGTTTCTTACTCCTTTGGGTCACCCGACGAAAGTCACAGTATTCACTGCATCATCATGTTTTGGTCCATGTCATGTTTCTGCTGTTTTGTCTCAGTGTTCAAGAGAAGTATCTGCCTCGAGAGTCAGCCATCACAAACATCTTGCATCAATACCCGTGTTAGTCCATGTTCATTTGATCCACCAATTACATCTCTGTGTCAGTTTCGTGTCATTGATGGGGAATACACCAAGGCCCTCTTTCAACAAGTCTATTCCTCTCGATTTCAACACATTATCCAGGAGCTAGACTTAAAAACCGGTTAGTGTCTTGGGACATGCATGCCTCAATGGCAGGCCTCCTCACGTCCGACAATGGGTTTACATCATTGACCTCTGATCGGATGATTCCACAGATGTTTGACTTCAGCTCATCCATTCACATTCGTTGGAATGTACTAGAGTACCTTGGGAATCATTGACATCAATGGTGATTTTCCTCGCGCTTGTTAACGGTTTACCTCATTGACCGGTAATCAAGTGGCTTCTGCCATGTTTGACATCAGGACATCTATTCACGTGGTTAGATTCGTACTACATCAGGATCGGTAAGAAGACCTTGGGTTGATTCATCACTTATATATGTACTTTGCCCAGGTTGCGACGGAGTTTCTTTTGAACGTTGACACATATACTCACATAGATCCACTTTGTATTGGTCGTGGCTATGTCTTGTCGTTTCGTAGATCCACTGCGTATTCTTCATAGCTACAATCAGTGCAGGTCATAGGAGTGTAGATTCACATTGTATCTTCAGTGGCTATACCTTTTTGTCAATAAAATTATGGATTTGCAGTGTATTTTATGGCGGCCATACCTTGAAAGTCTTTATCACTCAAGCATAGGTATACCTGCCTTGGGTTTGAAACATGTTATAATATTTGTTTGATGGTTGTGTGCAGCTTCTATCAGGTTCTCTGAGTCCGTACCCTTGCTTGAAAAATTCTACAAAGTACTTCAGTGATCAGTTTCTGTCTTCTAACTTCGCACTTTGGGGGACACTCTGTTACACATCAAAATTACTCACTTCAATGATGATCCATTGTCGTCATTACTAGTGTCGCAAGTGTCACATTTTTGGTCGCAAACATCATACTGTCATATTCCCTATGTTGTGTCTCTAACGACATCATAAGAACACTTAAGACACCTTCAAAGACTGGTTTAAGAAGGAGAAATCATCTGATGAGGAGTACAAAGATTTTTCCATTGAGAAAACCACTTAAAAATAAAGTTTGAAGAGTAACGCTCCCCTACCCACTGTCAGGGAGTGCTAGCGCTCCCTAACCCTCTTTGGGGGAGCGTTGTAGCACTCTGGACACCCTTCTGGGGGAGCATTAGGGTTCTTTTAGGAAAATTTGGGTAGTGCTCCCCTACCTACTGTTAGGGAGTGCCAACGCTCCCTAACCCTCTTTGGGGGAGCATTGCAATGCTCCGTGTGCCCTTTTGGGGGAGTGATGGTATGTTTAAGAGAATCTTTGACTATTGAGAAAATCAGGAGAAAATCTCCCTTATCTTGGAAATCAGTTGGATTCGAATACTGAGGTTAAGGCTCGATCTTAGGGAAGATCCACAACTAAAGGAAAAGAATCATCAACTTATTCCAAGAATCTCTTAAGTGGTTAGGCCTCTCCAAGCCTATATAAGGAGGCCTCTTCATGGTGAAAGGAGAGACATTGTGAAGCATCAAACTTATGATGTCATAAGGGAAATATCATTGAAGCATCAATATTATGTGTGGGGATTATTTAAGTAAGGGTCTGGACAAAGAGAGATTGGTGAAGTTGTTGCACCTACATCCATCACTGTAAGCATCTCACTTTGTTTTCATTAATATAATTCTATGCTTGGCCTATTTCCTTTAAAGTTTGTATATGTTTCATGAACATGTTTATTTCATAGATCCATTATGAAGCTAATCATGGTAGAGTAGGAAGTATCTTTGTTGTTGCTCATTGTATTGCAGGACCTTCTAAAGAACTTGGAGATCAAGATCAGCGTAGATCGAGCAAGGACAAACGTCGATAAAAGGTATTTACCCTTCTTCTTTGAATAGTTTAGCTTCATGAAAAGGAAAATCAGTGTCCACAATAACACTTTTTTGTCTTCGTCATAGGGGTCTAGTATCCAAGAGGAAATCCACTTGTTCGCAGGGGGATTATCCTGTAACACTCTGAAATGGACTTCCACCTTTACTTCCTTCTCCCTGTTTCCCTCTAGAGAATTTATTCTTTGTCCATAGTGCTAGGTTTGGATTTTGAGGCTTCAAATTCATGCGCCTCTGTTCTTCTTGCATCAATATACTTGTCAATTCTTCAAACGTGGGAGTCTTCTCCCTTACTACAATACCTATTATAAACATCTGATAGTCTTCTGACATTCCATTTAAAATAATTGTAACAAGATCAATACTATATATTGATTCTCCTATATCTCCCGACTTGTCTTTGAACTCTTTAATTCTTGCAACAAAAGTACTAAGAGGCTCATTTGCTTCCATTTTAATACTCAACACTTTACTTTTCAGGAAAATGATTTGATTTGTATTTTTAGTCTCGTACAAATCCTTAAGTGTTTTCCAGGTAGAAGTCTTGCAATCCATAATATGAAGAATTATACTATTTTTTACTAACAATACTTTTGCTTTGTTTTCCGGTTTGTCTCAATCTTGAATCTTGGATCATCCATACACCATAACCTTCCATCAGGGTTTACATCTTAAATTTCCAATTAGCATAATTCGAGCCATCCAATTTATTGGCTTCATTGAGATAGGTTTATGAGAGTGGATTCGCCATCATTGCTCATCTTTCAGTCGGCTCCTCCAAACCACTTTGATTAAGCACTCGTGCCTAGACAATCAGCATGCTCAACTATCGTCATAGCTCCAGAACATAGCAATTGAAGCAGGATCAAATACCTTTGATCTATCTCAATCTACAGTAGTGGATCCGATCCACAAACCTTTCTTCAACATAAAACGCTCCAGCGCACTCTATAACACTATGTAGTTGCGCTGCAATTCAAAATTCCACACTTTGATAAATTGATGACTTCGAGCGCACTTTCCAACACTGGGCACCTGCGCTGATTAGCGCACCTTCTCCCACTAGGCAGGTGTGTTGCAACGCAGTGCCTGACAGTTTCAACCTGTGATGGTCCGCCTCTCCTCGCTTTACACAAGCACAACTCCACACCACACTATTGCACTTGTGAACTGGTCGCACCACCAACAACAAACTACTCACACCCAATAGACTTATTGCACCTCTTCTCTTTCAACAAACACGAACTTTCTCCAAATTAAATTACCCAAGCTCCATCCTCTGATACCAATTTGAAAAATGGAAAGACAAATGAATAAATCCTTTGATACCAATTTGAAAAATGGAAAGACAAATGAATAAATCCTTTGATACCAATTTGAAAAATGAAAAGACAAATGAATGAATCCTTCTTCTCTCAGGTGAGACAGGCTACGCCAATTGAAAAATAGAAAGACAAATGAATGAATCCTGCTGCTCTTAGGTGAGACAGGGTACACCTAGAGAGAGCCAAAACAACACAACTTGCTTCATTGAATTTCGATACATAAATATAAATGAATAGACTAGGTCTAGGAAGTTTGAACAAACTAGGATAAGTCCTAAATAAACACACAATCATAACTATCTAACTAATAATTTCTCCATTATTCCCAAGTAAAACAATGATCTGTGTTTAACTATCTAACTAATAATTTCTCCATTATTTCTAAGTAGAACA
The DNA here is from genome assembly GCA_010110895.2 of Picea sitchensis. Classification (NCBI taxonomy): domain Eukaryota; kingdom Viridiplantae; phylum Streptophyta; class Pinopsida; order Pinales; family Pinaceae; genus Picea; species Picea sitchensis. The sequence continues at coordinate 1,985 of SNQJ01S0080682.1, read as the reverse complement.
GTGATCTGTGTTCACGACGGCTAGAGTAAACCGTATGCGTAGGAGGAATGCGTCCTCTTCACGCCCTTGGAGAAATCCATCCCGCTTGTTTGGAGAACACAATGGGTATTATTACAGGATTGCCTGCTATTTGTTCTTCATAATCAAAAGATTGATATCAACACATTTCATCAGAGGGATGTATTTTTTGTACATTTTGACGTTGTTGGAGTGCCTCCAAAGGCCCAGTGATTTCCGTTTTCTGATGGTCTGTGGTCCTAGACAATGTTGTACAGACTATCTATTTTTTAAAATGTATGATTCCAAAGAACCTTGATTTTTTTAAAAAATCATGAAAAGGGATAAATGACGTTTTTTACATGAGGATGGAATGTATTGACAAAGCTCTAATAGAGGAGTTTAGACCCTCTCTTTTGCATTGTCACACAGAATTTATTCTCAAAATAAGCAGTCTAACTGTTTTATGTTTTATAATTATTTTTGGCATAATTTTGACCAATTTTGTCAGAAATTCTATGAAAAATTATTGGAATTGCAAATTTCAATTATTAAATCTGCATAATCTAATTGTTCTTAAGGTTTTTTAGGGTTGAATTCATTTATATATTAAAAAATGTACTTTAAACAAATAAATTAGGATTTCACTAACCATTATATAATTAAGTAACCAGATACGTCTTAAACCCCCTGCGTGCCGCGTGTCCAACGAATCCGACACAATTCGCCTTGACACGTGTCGGATTCGTTGGTTCAACGTGTCCTGGGAACGGGACACGTCCTAAAAACGTGTCCGACACTTCAACAACCAGTGTCACGAATTCAGGACACGTGTCCCTCAAAAAGGCAATCTGCGGACCCTCAAAAACGTCTTTTTTTCTTCATTTCACCCACAGGTTGGAGCAACAAGAGAGTTAGAGTGAAGCAAAGGGCTTTGATGGAGTGTGAGAAGGGATTCCAAGTGGCAAACAAGTGGATTTGTCCACCATTCTTCAAGTTGTTTTCTATAGCAACAGTCCAAGAACTTTGCTACAACAGTCATGGTTCAATCATCAAGGGCAACTGGAAGAGGGCAAAAGAAAGGGAGGGATTTTCCCACTAATGCTGTCCCTTCTCCTTCATTTTCAACAGGGTCAGCTAGTCTTCCATCTGTTAGAAGTGGAGCTGCAGCAACAAGTTCGACTAAAAAACATGTTTTTTTAGCAAGGCAACAAGCTCAAGAAGCAAAGTATCCATTGTGCAAATTATTACAGATAATGCACATGTTTGCAAGGCTCCTGCCATGGTTGTGGAAGATAAATATCCACAAATATTTTGGACACCTTGCATTGTTCATTATTTGAATTTAGCACTTAAATCCATTGCTTTGGATGTGACATGGATAAGAAGTCTTATTGAGGATGCACGTCATTCATGTAAAATTTAAATGTTTACAATT
>SNQJ01S0080681.1:35951-51435 GCA_010110895.2 Picea sitchensis | reverse complement strand
AGAAGTGGCGCGCTTCAGCAGTTTAGGATTAAGGGCTGGCATGGTCGTGGAAACAAAACGGAGGCAAATAGAAGAATGTAACTGAGCAATTTTAGATCCTTCAGCCATATTAAATCCAGCAAATTGAACATAGGCTTGTAACAAGGAATTTATATATGGATCACGCAGAGATACTTGATATCGGGGTAAGGCAGAAGACCAGACATGGCCATTATGAAGAGGGGCTTGAAAACCAGAGATAAGGGCATCCTGGAAATTATTATGACGAGAGTCAATAATACATGTAAGGACAGAAGTATCAAGACCTGGTCTAACCAGAGGATTGATACCAAACTGGATTAACCCAATATGTATATATTCATAGCCATTCTCTAATCCCCATTCGACATCTGCTTGTTGGATTAAAGGAATCTGATAAACAGACTGACCGAGAGAGATTTATACATTTACAGAACAATAACGAATTAGAATTGTAGCACGAAATTGGAAGATAGAAATATTATATATATCAGAAGCCGGTATTTCAGGCATTCCCCAATTTGGATCTGGCTCATACTCTTGTGCTAGCAACCTAGTATTATACAAAGTTTTATTAGACGACTGACTCAACAAATTTTTATACCACTTTGAGGGTTTATACGTAGCAAGTGCAGACAGATCATGTGATGAAGTATGCTTTTGTGAAGCCATAAAGAATTACTGCTACTTCTGGAAAAATCCTTAGAGTGGCAATAGATAAAGTGGTAAGTTCAACTTACAATGGGAAAAGGACGAAATGCAGCAACAACGACTTTCTGTGGCAACAATGTTGACTTAAATGTCCTATAGCAACAACTGGAGACCACTGCAAATTTAAGCACGTCACCTTATTGGAACTTTGCACATCTCACAACCAGATTTTCCAGACACAAGGCTCATTCAAGATAACAACACATCATCATACTGATTTATATTAATCTTGTCGCACTTTTACAAATAAATCACATGCAGGAGGCATGGATTATAGACTTTATAGACTGTGATATAACTGCACAAAAAAGCAGGGCATTTAGTCTTATGTCTCTGAATACTCAGAGATTAGACAAGCTCCTGGCCGACTTCTCAAGCATAAACTATCACGATTACAACACTTATGGCTCTGATACCAATTTTTAGAGTAATACCTTTTAGAGCACAGAGGACCTTATTTACACTTGAGATCAGTGTCACCTTATTCATAATTCTGAATAAGGTGACTCGTGTCCTGCTTTCCTGCCACGTTAGTGCCACCGTGGGCCATTAGAAAGTCACCACATGTCCGGGCTGGTGTCAACATAACGATTCTTTCCTTAGTCATTTATTTATTTATTTCGACCATGCCAAATCAACAACTCTCAGTGGTCCTTCGATTTTAAATCGACGGTCATCAGAGTTATCTTTTCGGAGTGTCATTCAAGGCCGAATCCTTCAACACTTTGAGTAGGCACTTGCGATGGATGTTCCACATCTACGTTCAGACCTCTTTTAAGGGAAACCAATCAACGGTCCTGATTGCATCACACCACATTTCTCTGAGAGATCAACAACCCATATGTGATCCATGACCCTAATGCACCAACTCAACATTATACGTGGTCTACTAGTAGAGCACTATCAACGACAATTAGTGATTTCCACATGGATAGATGGAACCCGCCACATGCATAGGTAAAAATCTCAAATCCGGGTGGCACATGTCCTATTCCCCTGCCACGTCAGTACCATCGTGGGAAAATAGAAAGTTACGACATGTCTAGGCTGGTGTAAACATGATGAGTTTTTCCTTAGTCATTTTTTGGGTTCGTGGTCGAGCAAAATCGACGGTTCTCGTGCGTTCCTAGTTCCTTCGATGGATTACTGGTTGTCGTAGTTCCTAATTTAGAGTCCCTTTCGAAAATAATCCTGCAATACCCTGAAGGTACTTGTGATGGGCGGTACAGATCTGCTCTCAGACCTCTTTCAATTAGAAACGATCAACGGTCCAGATCTATTCCTAGGTATCGAAGCCTCCCGACCAGGTATTGTGTAAGCCCACCAACAGAGTATTTGTCACAACCAATCAACAACTGCCATGTGGGTAGTTGGAACCCATCAAATGCACAGGTAAATGTATTGAATCTGGGTGACACGTGTCCTACCTGTCCACCACATCATAGCCAATGGGAACCAGTCAGAAAGCACCACGTGTCTAAGGTGACATCAACGTGAAAATGTTCATGCCTTAGTCAATTTTTTGTTCTTGGTCAAGCTAGATCGACGACCCTCATGCGTCGTCAGGCTGCCCCTCGTAACTTGAGATCAATGATCAATATTTAGGCTTGGAGTCCCCTCGTTGGAGTCCTTTTTGCAACCCAGACCCCGAAGATTTCGAGGGGCACCCCCGATGGACTATCCACTTATGCTCTTAGACCTCTTTCAAGATCAACGATCCAAATCTTCTCTTAGGCCATGAAGCATCCTGGTCGAGTGTCACGTGAGCTCTCCAATAGAGCATTGTCAAAGACAATCAACATTCGCCATGTGGACATGAGGAAACCACCAGATCCATAGTCAAAACACCAAAAAGGGGTGACACGTGTCCTATTCTCCTGTCATGTCATCACCACCATGGGCCAATAGAAAATAACCACGTATCCAGGGTGATGTCATCATGATTGAGTTAATGCCTTAGTCATTTATAGCTTTTAGTTGAGTCCAGATCAACGACTCTCCTAGTTTTGATGAAATATTAATGGTGGAGGTCATCGTGGATGTTGTCATTGGTGAAACATGATGAATTTACCTCGACGTAAGTTATGCCCAATCGTCTCGACGATGACATTGTTAAAGAAAGGGAAGGTTTAGCCAATTAGCAGTCTAGATCAGATCGTGTTCCAGATCAACAGTTCATCTTTTATTTATGTTTTCAAGGCATATTGGGATCATTGATCTACATATCAACGACCTAGATCTGAGCAGGTTTGTGATGGAAGGCTCATAATCGGTCCAAGATGGATGACCCAGATTTGATCACATATTTTCCTCAATTTCTGACATCTCAATCGTTGATACACAGAGTGTCGGGGATGCCTTCCAACGATGCAAAGTCCCGTGCTGAAAGATCAACGGTCGAGATTGCTCGCCGAGTCTGATCCGACAGCTGCTGAGTTTCACACTTTTGTGAATTTGATTTCAAGCATCCGACCATTACAAAAAATGATTGCATAAGTTTGAAGGGGAAAATGGAAACAATAATTTGGCTAGAAAATATCCAGCCTCTCCACGATCTCAGCATAACATAAATTTAGCGGGTGAAGGTAATTTTTACAATTTCACCAGGTGAAAAACCGCTCAGGAATCAAGAAGCCGTAGGAATATTCAAGAAGTTGGAAGTAGTTTTAGGAAGCAATTTTAGGGCACGATAAAGAGGAATAAAAGACAGAAGGAACCCATTGTTGAGGTTGGAACTTTTGGGAATTGAAGAGTTTTTTATAACCAGAGCTGTTTGACCAGAAACCTTGAGCACTATCAGTTGATAAATGCAGCAGGAGACCATAGATTCATCTCCTGTGTTTAAGTTTTCAGTCTGTAATTCTTCTATTGTGTTTGTGTTCTTGTAAAGCACATATCCTCTAATTTTTGCTTTTTTGGTATCAGATCTGATTTATAAAAGCTCAGACAACAGGCCATTCTTCATGTTCATTATTACTGTATGATGTCTAGTAATGACACATAAGTGAATTCCTCTGAATGTATGACCATTTCTTGTCATTTTCTTTATGCATTTGAATGATATGCAGAGGGTACATCCTTGAATTTGAGTGTATGAAGATGTTAACTATTTGAATAATGTTTTATTGATTTGTATACACTTGTTAGATATGTTGAATTCTTAATTGCTCAGTGTGCCGTTCTATTTCCATAAGCTACACGATTCATTTTTAGTAGTCCCTTGTATGTTTATCTTGTTTTTCTTCCAATTCATTACTTCATTATCCTTTTAAATCTTGATTGTCTGAAACACTCGTAGACATATTCCTTTGATAGTTGAGAGCATTTTTCATCTGAGCTCAGATTGTTTAAGGTCCTACAATTTCAGAAGAGAAAGAGAGAGAAGGAAAAAATTCCCAAATATTGCATAATTACCTTACTATAAATTTGGCTTTAAGATTCATTTTGAGTCTTTAAACATGGGGTGCCTTGGCTTCGTTCCAATAACAACCTGGAACATCTAGAGGGACAACAAAAGCCATAAATAAATCCTTCTAGGATTTAAAGGAGGTTGTAACATATCCATTTTGATCTCCTGATTCAATATGTAATTAATTTCGTTAATTACTGTTTTAATTCTGGCATGGATAATTAATTACGATGCCATGATGATATGGACATGTAAATGTTGTAAATAATATATCCTTTAACTAATAAGAAAATTCTAGCAGTTGAAGGAGGCACAAGTGCCTATAGGGATCATGATACCACAAGTGGGGAACAATGAGGGAGCCAAGATGGCGATTCAATATCCCTAAGGATCCTTAGCCACATTTTCCAAAATTATTTTGTGTTGTAGAATTATTTGTGAGAAATATCCTCCATTTTTCCTTGATTGACTTGATAAGCCCATCATTGAATGCACTTGGTGGAAGAACCACCTTCCACAATTATGAGAGGATGGGTTGCATACTTTGAGGATGGGATTGGTGAAAGGAAGGGTCAAATCACCCTCTAGAAACTTCTACATTGGAAATTGTTCCTAGGGTTTGAAGGGAAAGTGCATGGATGGATGGGAATTCATTCAATAGGCACAGAGAAAACCCACATGCGAGGGTGCAGGAGCAGAGTTTCACATGCGCATGAGCTTGAGTAGAAGACGAAAAAAGTGTGCATGAGCTAAGAAATGGTATGTTGTCTTGCAGACTGAGCAGGAAATGGAATTGGGATGTGAGCGCTAAGCCAAGACAAGTGCTAAACTAGTCAATAATTCCTTGGCTTGGACCCTAAATCATGTGGAAACTTTCGGTGAAAGCTGACGAGCAGGATTGAGATCTTAGGTCATGCTGGGAACACGAGAAGCATTAGATGGAGGTGTTTCCTTGAGCGACGGTGAAGTAGTGAAAGGGAACTCACTCTTTTGTTGTGCTTATCCAACAKGAGAGGTGCCTTGATTTTGTGGAGTTCTTGACAGCCAATGAGGAGTTTCCTGTGASGTTGTCCTTTGAAGAGTTTGCCATTTTCCCATAAGTTCTGAGAATTGGCCAGATTTTCTCTTGTGGTATCATRGTCCATCTAGGGGGTGTCTAGTAGTAGAAATATCACATGCTTCAATGCCTATGGTTGGGTGGAAAATTTCTCACACTTACTTAGTTTGTTGAGCTGTCTTCAAATTCAGATAAGTGTATTTACTATGTTGAAACTCATATACATTCCATATATTTTATGAAATGCACTTGAAAATTGATATAAGAAAAGCTGACTGTAGTGGGATGTATGAGGGAAATATATTGCCTGGAAGTTGCAGGAAATTAAATTATTTTTCTTGTGAATGTTTTTCATAGGCTCTATCTTAGACAAAGACTTTTTGCATGCTTTTGGTAAAGGTGTTATGCTTATAATCTAGATTGAATTATCTTCTAGATTCATATATTCTTAAGGACTTTAAGTTACAACACTTAAGTCACTTTATTTTTCCTAGCATATGTTTTGAAGCTAGTGCAATGAATTTCTAGTTAGTGTGGTATGGTAATAATTTCTTGTTTGAAGGAAGGAGGTTATATGAAGCTAGAGGCTTAGTTGAGAGTTAAGTAGGGAATGCATAACTTACAATCCTAGCAACTTGTTTTCTTACTTGACCTTACGTATCCTAGCATGAGGAACCATCAAATTGGTTGGGTTTGATAAATTTTCCTTGCATTATGTTTATGAAAATAATGAATGTGAAATATATCTTTTACTTGGGAATGGATTTCCTACGTGATTGGGTTGGTATGATTCAAAGAGACTTGTAGGTCCTTTGAAGTGTAAAGGATCACTTGAATCATTAATTTAAGTGATTTTTTAATTAAGTATAAGTCTTAGGTGAATTGTTTAGGGTCTTGGGACCCTTGGTATCCTAGACTAGTCTTGAAAGGATGTAGAATCACTTTTTTTTTGGCTCAAATCCTTGGATTCCTAGCCATCCTTCTTGAGAGAAAATTCTCAATGTGAACCTATCCTTCCTCTATTATACTTTAATAAGTGTGAATCCAAGGCTTTATATCCCTCTTGATGTCTTGTAGGAAGTCAAGGGGAGCCATAAGGAAGTGTTTTTCCTAGGGATAAACACTTAGACCTTGTCGATGTAACTTTGGAATTTTTTAGTAAAATTTCTATAGAAAACTTGGCAAAGTCTTGTGTATTGCATGAAAATAATCTTCATGCGATATGGGAAATATTGAGAAGGTTTTGGACTTGGAATGTTTTGGAGGAAGTCACTTATCACATGAAGCTTAACTTCATGCGATGCGGTCTATCACATGAAGATAAGATTTATGCGATACACCACATGAAACAAAAGTTTCTAGAGGTGCGATAATGAATGTAAGGAAAGAAGGGAAGAGAGAAGCTCATTGTGAGAAAGGAAAACTTGGTGAGACGTGATGTATCACATGAAAKAATTCTTCATGCGACACATCACAATATTAKAAGTTTTCATGTGACGTGAAAGGCTTGTCGCAAGGAAGAAAGTTTCTTGAAGTGTGACGTATTGCATGGTATAAATTGTTCGGAAACATGATGAGATGCTGCACAAATGAAAGTTTATTGACATGCATAATAAAGATTCTTGTGTTAGAGTTGACAATATTTTGGTACATGAAACAAGGTGGGAGGCTTATCGCAGTGAAGAAGATGTTCATAGATGTGATATTTCATAGCCCAAGATTTTATGGGCGTGATATATCATCGGGAAAAGACTTTGGGAATGCAATGTTGCAAATGGAAAGAGAAGTTTTTCCTAAATGTGATAGGCCAGAAAAGAGTATCTTTCCTTGGTAAACATGAGACCCAAGGGTTATCCATACGATGCCACATCATCTGACACGTGTAGGATCATGTACAGATGATGACATGGTAGGAGAGAGAAAAATCCAAGAAACTTCAAGAGGCCATAACTTTTTGCTCGAAGATTAGAATTAATCAAGACCACAATCGTTGGAAATCTCTTGATGAGTAGAAGGTAGTCTTACGATTATATACAACTTTAGAATTAGGTATTTAAGATGATGTTTTTTGATACCATACCTCCTTAATGCTGCTTAGGGGTTGGGTATGTTACAAAGTGGTATCAAAGCTATGGTTTAAACATAGGGCTTGAATGGGCCAGAGATAGATGATAGAGTCAGAATCATTAGAGCTTTTAGATTTTCATAATTCAGAGGTAGAGCATGGGATACGACAATAGAATCTATATCGGTTCAAGTGATGGATGGACATCTTGTCCTAGTGATTACAACATTACCTAAGAGAATAATATTGGTAGAGTTCTTTGCAATTGTGATTGTTTCTCAGACAAAGGATAGAGCATGGGTGAAAATTTCTCTATGATTTAGAAGTTGATATATAAGTTTGGAATCCATCTACTTGTGATGAGATAAATATGAGGATTGACTATTTGGATGTGAGTAATATGGCCACGACCATATTTGCAAATTTCTTGAAATTACACTCAGAATTGAAAAATTCTAATGGTAAGGTAAAGACTATAACCAATATGTGGTTTTAGAAGTGAGTATTGGAGGTATCACACACTTCCCTAGGATGGTTATCCTACAAGATTAAGGCATTTTTCCATATAGTGAAGACGATGACTATTGGGAAAGAGTTTGAATGGTGTGAAATAACCATATGGGGTGGTATATGGTATTGCTAGCAATATTTAGCAAGTGTCACCCAGGAAAAGGGTCGTCTTAGATGGTACACTAAATAGATAATGGGATTTAGACATACTACCTGGAAAGGGTCATGTATGCATGAAAAAGAGGATTTTCTTATGACGATAGTTCTTTCAAGTAAAATGGTAATTTTTCTATTCCTAGAAAGGAATGTGTGTGTGTGTGTGTGTGTGTGTCTAATGACCTGGGTGCATGTCTATGTATATGAATGCACAAATAACATGAATTGTAGAGAAAGGAAAATAACTTGTTGTCCATATTTGGGTAGTGCTAACACTACCTGGTTAACCTCAGATGGGAAGTTATTTTGCATGAAATGTTCATAGGTCAACTGTGCAAGGGTGCTCTCTTGAAAGGAGAGCCATGCATTGGGGATTATATCCTTAAAATTATGTTGTGTGAAGGACTGTGAACTCCTGAGAAATAATATGATCTTAATCCTGAATGGAATGCACTAAGAAATGGAGGAAAGTGTGAAGGTGATGCACATGCATGCACATATATGTTCGAAGGTAGAGTTCTCCAACAATGTTGAATGAAGGGAACCTATTGAAGACCCTTTCACGAGTCTGATTATGAAGTAGGAAATAATGATTGTGGTATTTTGGGTAATGCTGTTTACTAGTTGACCTTATCTTGAGGGTTGTTCTTGTCTTGGGATAATGCTATGAGAAGGCGGTAATCCATTCCTCATAAGGAGTTGGAATAAAGAGCTCACTTGGTGAGTGAGTAGGAGTATTATGTGTGGCCTGACATATAGCATGTTTATTTTGTTGATGATTATTTCATGATAAAAAGAGAAACATACTTATGAGTATGCCTACAAGACCTGCCAATGGAATAATGGTGCATTTTTCAGAAAGAAAAACTAATTTTAAGCCTATATTGAGGCCATAAGAATCATTATGAATTTTTTAAAGAGAAGGTATGTGCATGCTAGTGCCGTCCTTGTAGGTGAAAAGAATAATGTTGAATGGTCCTTCTGAGGGAGGGGACTAATATGCATTGGTGTATGTTGATAAGGTGCAATAATTTCATGAGAATGACCTTCATGAATCATTTTCATCAAAAGGAAGAAGAACACTAATCATGGATTAGAGTTATGTCATGGGTGGATAATTGTGTCAATAAACTTACCATTTGAATTTTTTCTTGGAATGTGGTAGTTGTTGTGATTCATAGATATTGTTATGAAACTAATGAGAATTGTGACTCTATTGATAAGGACAACTTCCTGAGGAATAAATCCAACTACRAGCAACGAAGTAGATCTCGTGAAAAGGAGCAAAACAAGTGTTGGCCAATTCATAGTTAAGTGTGCTAATAGACATAGATGAATTATATGAGCTGTTAATCATTGCAAAAAAGAAGTTGCATACTAAAGTAGCCCTATGTGAGTAGATTACGGTAAGTATTTGATATGAGCTGTTAATCATTGCAACAAATAAGTTGCATACTAAAGTAGCCACATGTGAGTAGATTACGGGAAGGCTTTGTCTGAAGAACATAGTTATGGAAAATGATGAAGTGGTGAAAAGATGTACAGGAAGAACAAGTATGTCTTAGAATGTTATCAAGTAAAATTTCTTTGCATGATTGAAACATCATTTGAAACAATTTATGCACAGGAGTGCAAGGGCGAGGGTTCCCATGGGTTTCTTTTTATAAGATATTAAGGTTGATAAGCCTATTAAGGAATATTAATGAATGTTAATCACATATACTTGATATGATGGAACTCTAAAATGAAATCGAGGAACTTCCCTTGCTGAGTTGAATGTAGATTGCATCAAGGATGGTAGCTCTAGGTTAAGGATTTGTCAAGGTGAACTTGAATATAATGCAGAGGAATCAAAATGGAGAATACCTTAACTCCTCTCTTGTGATTTCTATATTTCTTAGGAATGGGAAAGATGAATTGTGGAAATATTCTAGGCATAAGAATATATAAAAGTGGATAACTGAAAATTCCTTAGTGTAAATAAAAACATTAAGAAAATAATGTGGTAGAATGCATGCTTCGATGCTAGGGCTTATCTAATAATGTTGCGAAGTTAGGAAATTATTGTGGCATGTACTTTATGATTGACATGATAGCTGACATAATCGTGGTTGTGATTGTGACTAGGAATGGTTGAAGATGTTGATGATATGTTTATATGTGATGGACAACCTCATGTAGAGGACCAATACAAGAGGATGACTCTCGAAAGGTCGATGAAGGGATCAAGCAAACTCCTATGAAGTATCTATTGGGAATGTAACATTAAGAATGATGAATAAGACCAAGCGTGCATGAGATTGGTCATGCAAAAACACGAGGTGTTCCGAAAGGAATTGGGTAAGGAATTGCTTCAAATATATTTTGTATATTGATTGATAATAGCATGATTAAAAACATATATGTCATTGATACCCAAGTAGAGTATGGTTAAGGTAGGAAGATGCTGGTATGAAAATATTGGCAAAAATATTTGTGATGCATTTGTAAATTGAATGTCATTCTTGAACTGATTGACAATGAATCAACGAGTCATCACACTCAAGTTATGTATCATGTATTGTATATGTTAGATGTATTGAGGGAATGAATGGTTATGTGGTATCTTTGAGATCAAGTCATGGTGCATTGTGTACATATGTCCATGAACATTGACACAATAGTTCCTTCTTGAATACTTGATTGTATTATGAAATTGTGAGTATGTTGGTAATTCACACATAATTAATGCTTGTTTCATTCTGTTTTCTATGACTGAGAGTCGAATGTGATGGAATTGTTGGCATGTGGAAATTTGAGGTTTTGTTTAAACTGCTGAAAATGATGTAATGAAAATATTATATGCATGAGTGCTTGTTATGATCCATTGCCTTCAAAATTATAAAAATTCAATGAATACAATCGATTTTGAGGGGGAAACCTCCTTTTACAATATATCCAATTCATAAGACAATATGAGATGAGATAAGATGATCCTAAGACTAGGTCTCCTTGGTATATATATATATATATATATATATCCTAAGACTAGGTCTCCTTGGTATATATATATATAGGGGGAAAATGGTACAATTATAATGAAAGGGTACCATGAAGGGTTCTAGTCGACATACAACTATAATACTATAAATGTAATAATTCAATATCTAGGGATTAATAAGGGGTTTTATACATAAAATGTGGCTTTGTCTAGGTCTTAACATGCTCCTCCCCTTCAAACAAGTGTTGTCCTCAACACTTGACCAATTGTGGGTGTTTCTACTTGAAATCATCTTCCCATGTTGCCTCTTCCACTGGTAGGTTCTTCCAATTGACGAGGTACTCCGTGATTGCTCTATTTATCAGTTGCTTAATCCTTGTTTCAAGGATTGTTTCCAGTTCTATTATGATTTTCCCTTCTTCATTAATCTCTGGTAAAATTGTTTGGATTGGGATCTTGTTTTTGATTACCTTCTTTAAGAAAGAAACATAGAAGATTAGATGTACATGTGAAAATGGAGACAACTCCAATTTGTAAGCTATACTTCCAATCCTTTGCAACTTTTTTTTTGTTGATTGTGGAAATCAATAACTGTTGGGCACGTAATCACGTGACACATGATCATGTTGTCCGATTGCTACCACTATAACCCCAAGCATGCCAATGCGTCCCCTCATGAGACACACAAGGTAAATCGAGGGTTTCGAACATGTGGCTTCACATAACATAGTGCCTTAACAATACACTCCATCACCGACTATTCTACACCCCGAGGGATACAAAAAATTGAAGGACATGGAGGTGAGATTTGATCCACTTATGTGTGCACAAGTCATGATACCATTTAATATATTATCTCCGGGTGCAACCACATGTTCGACCACTACCTCAAGATGCTCCCATGGCTTCATGTTAGGCCCTCACCGAAATTGAATCTTTCTCAATGGTGAAAAATTCCTCACTTTCCACCATTGGATCCAACCTCTTTGGGCTCCTTTGAAAAACATTATAGGGGCCATAATATTTGGGTGCTGATTTAATGTACTTCTTTTGTTTATTGAGGGACATATATTTATATGGTTGTAGACTCAGAAATACCCAATCCCCCACTTCAAATTCCCTTTCTCTGTGATGTTGATAACACTTGTTTGATACTAGTTATAGGATTGGTCAACAAACCCTATCTTCCATAGGGTATATTTCCGAAAGTATAACAAACAAGAAGCTGAAATTTGAACCATAAGTAATTTGAGATGTCTTCTAAATAACCTTCAAGTTTCTCTGTCTGAAGCATCCTGAGAAAATGTTTTATAGTGAAAATGCCACGATTACTCGTTTGAAGAAGCAAAACCCTAGGACCGATGCTCTGATACCAAATGTTATGATCCAATGCCTTAAAAATGATAAAGAGTCGATGAATACAATCCAATTCAAGGGGTAAACATCCCTTTACAATATATCCTATTCAAAATACAATATGAGATGAGATAATATGATCCTAAGACTAGGTCTCCTTGGTATATATATAAGAGACAAATGGTATGATTATAATGAAAGGGTACCATGAAGGTTTCTAGCCAACATACAACTATAATACTATAAATGTAATAATTCAATATCTAGGGATTAATACGGGGTTTAACACATACAATGGGGCTTTGTCTAGGTCTTAACAATGCTAATGACTAACAATTGAGTGTGAGGTTACATACATTGTAGTAAAAGATTATAAACATTACTACTCAATTATTTGGATGATTGGAAGTGCATGTTGTAAGTATAATGGTCTTGTATATGGCAATGGGTGTAATTCCATAATGAAGACTGGGTTCTACCTACTGCAAGAAGAGCCAAATGCTACGAGGAGGAACCTCATGCTTATGAAATATGATTTCCCTTATGAAGTAGATTTGAAATTAATAAGTGAATATTGATATTTATGGAAAAATAGATTTAAAAGGGATTGTGGTTGAATTTTTTATAATGATATCTCATGGTAACTATATGTACTTGATACATGTGAGATAATGGATTTGTTCGAGAAGGTCAAATGATGGTTGCTGAGCTAGAAAGCATGGAGAGGAGGCTACTGTTAGGACATGGGAACCCTATGGTATTGCATGATCATCGTTGTGATGAGATATGCTATGGAGCAAGCTAGAGGACACCTTGGTTAAGATTCTACAAGTCTCAATACTCTTTTGTTGTGATGAGCTATGCTATGTTGGAGCAAGCTGGAGGACACCTTGGTTGTAAGATTCTACAAGTCTCAATACTCTTTTTTTGTGAGGAAGCCTTGGAAAATGATGGATTTCCCAAGGGACTATGTAATAGAGAAGGGGATGCATGAGCCTGGAAGGTGAGTGACTACAAGAAAGAGGATACTTGAGTAAATAACATGCTAACTCGGATCATGAGCCCATTGGGTATATCTGAGATAATAGCGAGTTGAATTATATTTGTGGCATCCATATGGATGTGGATCCATGATCATATATAAGTATTGTTTTTAGATACATACTCTATCCAACATTATGAACATTAATGTAATAATTATGCATAGAAATTGTTCTAATATGCATGATCACTTAATAATGGATGTAGGCATATGTTGGAATACCAAAAGTCTGGAGGTAGCCTAGGTAATGAAGATAAATGAAAAATGATGGAATAAATGAAGAGGATGTTGATGCTGGTGCACGCTGAAGGGTGAAGACATTGTGAGGTTGCCACAATAAATGAGGACACCAAATATGGTGTGAACACCAAGTATAGTGTTCCTTCAAGGGGGAGGGGATTCTAACATACCCATTTTGATCCCATGATTAAATATGTAATTAATTTCACTAGTTACTATTTTAATTTTGGCATGGATAATTAGTTATGATGCCATGATGATCTGGACATGTAAATGTTGTAAATAATATATCCTTCAACTAATAAGAAAATTTCAGCAGTTGACTGAGGCACAAGCACCTATAGGGACCATGATGCCACAAGTGGGGAATAGTGAGGAGGCCAAGAAGGGGGTTCAATATGCCTAAGGATCCCTACCCACCTTTACAAAAATCATTTTGTGATGCCAAATTATTTGTAAGAAATATATTCCATTTTCCCTTGATTGACTTAACAAGCTCATCATTGAATGTAGTTGGTGGAAGGACCACCTTCCACAATTATGAGAGTAATGGGTTGAGTACTTTGAGGATGGGATTGGTGAAAGGAAGGGTCAAATCATCCTCTATAAACTTCTCCATTAGAAATTGTGCCTACGGATTCAAGGGTGAGTGCATGGATGGAGGGGAATTCATTTGATAGGCAAGGACAAAACCCATGTGTGGGGGTGCAAGAGTAGACCTATGCATGTGCATGACCCTAAGAAATAGAGGGAAGAACTTATGCTTGAGTAAGGATGTGCATTATTTGATAAATGATCCGTTGTCATGCAAAAAAAGTAGGAAAGAGATATGGGACACAAGATGAGCTAATACGAGTGCTAAACCAGTGAATAATTCCTTAGCACAGACCCTAAATCTTATGGAAACTTCCTGTGAAAGTTGGTGAGCAGAATTGCGAGCTTAGTGTTGTTTTTCTTCATATGAGATATGATCAATATATTATTACAATGATGAGTGTTCCATATATATGGAACATATGGTGACCATCCATGAAATGATGCATCACTTGAATAATCAATAACTATTTATTATTATCATTTACTTATTATATATGATATTTAATAATAAATAATTATATTATTAATTATTATTCTAAGAGAATATTTTCCCGATGTTGTCCAAACATCAACACTCTCTCTCAACAAGGGAGACATTCTGCATCATGCCAATCTTGTCTTTGAAGTATACAAACTTCACCCTAGATTCATGACACTTTTCTGTCAGTCTTGGGAGACAACTCTCTCCCACTTGAACTGAGGAGAAAATCCTTCTGCGACTCTCCCTCTGAGCCAATTAGTTCTCTCTAAGATCAATCTTACTCTGGGTCCGCATGTAATAGCATATAGCATCTTAAGTCTTTATCATTCCTTATCAAATCACCATGACTAGGACAAAGACCATACTAGGATCTTTCACCACATGTACATGTTGAAATATTGTAACTGCAAAGAGTATTCTAATTATTATTGATGTATTATTCATTAGATCAATCCCCTTTTATGGATTGATCATGTCGGGTATTGTAAATGACCAAATCCCCTTTTGCGGATTGGACAAACCCTAATTGTAATTGGCTAAATGAATAGTCGGCCCCATAATATATTAAAGTGGTTATAACCACCCATAATGAGAAGTTGGCCTAGCCAATGAAAATACACCCCAGTTCACATATGCCAGATTGTATAAATAAGAGAGGCTAGCGCCTCATTTGTTCACTCACTCACTTGATGATCAGAGCGCAAGTCTGGAGCTGCAGTTGGAGAAGAAGAGAGAGAGAGATGCACATTCTTGGGAGAGGACTTTCTGTATTTGTTTGAGTTATCTCTTGGCATTGTATTGGCTAGCTATATTAAGGAAGTTTTTGTTGGGTTTTCTCCCCCATGAGGATTTCCCAGGATAA
>SNQJ01S0080681.1:0-35941 GCA_010110895.2 Picea sitchensis | reverse complement strand
CATAAAGATGATAGAGAATCCTGTATTTCATGACAAGTAGAAACACATAGAGATCCGATACCATTACATCCGTGACATGGTACAGAGAGGAGCCATAAAGCTCCAATATGTTACCATGGATGAATAGGTTGCCGATGTGTTGACCAAGCCTCTATCTCGTGTAAAGTTTGACCACTTTCAAGATAAGCTCGATATAGTCCAAAAGGACCTCCCTCGATAGGGGGAGTAGTGTTGTATTGATATGCCATCCTAGTGCTGCGCTTCCATCTTAATTGCTGTGTCGATATGATATCCTAGTGCTGTGCTTCCATCTTAATTGCTGTGTTGAGATGCCAACCGAGTGCTGTGCTTCCAGCTTAATTGCTGTGTTGAGATGCCAACCGAGCGGTGTGCTTCCAACTTAATTGTTGTGTTGAGATTCTAGCTTAATTGTTGATGCCAGCTTAATTGCTGTGTTGATATTCCAACTTAATTGCTGATGCCAACTTAATTGCTGTGTTGAGATTCCATCTTAATTACTGATGCCATCTTAATCACTATGTTGAGATTCCAGATTAATTGATGATGCCAGCTTAAATGTTGTGTTGAAATTCCGGCTTAATTGTTGATGCCAACTCAATTGCTGTGTTGTGATTCCATCTTAATTGCTGTGTAGTGATTCCGGCTTAATTGTTGTGTTGTGATTCCAACTTAACTACTGTGTTGTGATTCCAACTTAATTGTTGTGATGATGTGATGCAGGAGCATCGTCAGCAGCCAAGCAAACAACGTAAGAGGCGGAAGACAGTTGGAAGATCACCAACGCATGTTTTTGAAATGTTTTTGAAACATTAATGTAATGGTTAAAGGGAAGCGTACTTGCATATTGTAAACAGATCATGAGCGATTCGCTCTCATCTGTAGAAGGTAGAGGCATTTATGCATAGTTAATGAAAGTAGGTAGATTTGAATGGTAGATTAGACAGTTTTAGGAGTAGGAGGGAAAACGGATATAGACACCCTCGCATTTGTATCATAGTAGAGCAATTGTATCATTAGCATAGAGCTGTAGTAGAGAGCTGTAGAGGAGAGAAAGACCCATGTACAAGAGATTTGAATTAATATAAGAAGCTTTGAATAAGATTTCATGGTGTTATGATGTTTTCTGTTTATACAAGGTGAATGGTATGCTTATGGTTGTTTATTCTCTCTGTTATACATTTGATTTAATACTGTGTTGAATGTATGATTTCATATTAAATGTTTGAATTCTGAGAGAAGAAAGAGAATGAGTTTCAATTGTTTCTCTTCCTGAGAGAGAATTTCCTGCAAGGAGTGCAGTGAAACGTCCGCAAGGAGTGCGTTGACAAAGGATCAGAGTTTATCTCTGAAAGCTCAGGAGGGATACCATTGTTCTCATTCCAGTAGAAGTGCAAGTGAATCATAGAAGCCGTGCAAGGTGTGCA
Organism: Picea sitchensis; assembly: GCA_010110895.2. Classification (NCBI taxonomy): domain Eukaryota; kingdom Viridiplantae; phylum Streptophyta; class Pinopsida; order Pinales; family Pinaceae; genus Picea; species Picea sitchensis. The sequence goes on along the minus strand of SNQJ01S0080681.1, from coordinate 34,496 downwards.
CAGGCTGGTTGAAAGCTAAAACTTATCAACCATAGGGGAGAGTTGAAGGACTACTGTTTCCGAGTGCACATAGTCAAAAGGTTAAATACCCAGAAGTATTTGGTAGATTTCCGCAAGGAGTGCGTGCAGGAGTTCTTTCAAGGCTTGAAGTGGCCAGGGAAAGCTCAGGAGGGTTAACACCGTTGAAGTGTTCGAAGGAGGACAAAGATAGAAACACTTCAAGGGAAGAACATTTGCTATTTCACAGAGATTCCCGGGGAATAATTCGAACAGTCGAACTTCTCTGTGGAGAACTTGCGAAACCACGAGGACCGTAGGATCCAGATAAGTTGTAGGGTGGTTAGAGGCATGCAAACTCATCACTCTAGGATCCATAATCAATGTGGACCATTGATCGTGCTTTTCACAAGCCGTCATATCATTTCGGCATTTCGAGGTTCTTGACGATAAGGAGTTGAGCGCAGTGGAACGAAAGTCCCGAAGTCGCGAGTTGCAACAGGAATTGGCATGGAATTTTGGGATTCGGCACTTCGGGTGTAGGGAAACAGAGGAGGCAACGCTTTGGGGATCAAGAGTCCCGATAACCAAGGGAGAGTGACATGTGGCAAGAATCCATATCAGAGATAGAAGACAGTGGAGAAGACAGGTGGCGTACTTGTCGCCAGGCGGAGTCAAACTTCGTTGACTGTTTCAGGTTTTCGTAGGTTGGAGAGCCGGAAGCCTTGCATTAGGATTCGCGAAGACGCGAAGTCCGAAACTCCGAATCGGTGAAAAGTCCCATAGGGGAGCCAGTCTTTGCTGAACACATCGGGGTTCGACATTTCAGTATTTTCGAAGACAAGAGATAGGGATTCTTTGTTCCGGGATTCCCAAAATCGCGAAACGTGATACGGTTGTGGAGGAGGACGCGACCAACCATTTTGGTGAATCAACATTTCGGGTTTCGACAGTAGAGGGCCGAGAAACTCAACAATAGGGATCGCGAAATTGCGAGACTCGAAGTCTTGAATTAGCGAAGGGAACGACGCTATTGTGTTCAAGGGGATTTGGGTTGACGCCTGGTGTTTGTTCACGTAGGCTTAATTCATAAGGACCCGTGGATCGATTCATTGAAGGTTCTGATAGGGATCCGAAAGAGCCACTTCGGTTCAAGGAGATTTAGAAAGACCCTGCGCGGACCTCGACCCGAGGGTTCGGGGGTTTGCACCATTTGGTATCAGAGCACAAAAAAAGTTCTTTGCTTTCTGTAGCAGAGAAAAGAGAATCATTTACAGCCATGCCTCCAAGAAGAAGAGATAGACCAATGCCTGATCCAACATTGGAAAGAGAAATGTGCGAACTACGTGCCATGATTGATGCCATGGAGACAACATAGAGGCGCATAGTTGACACTGGGGATATCAGCAAGGCTGACAGTGAAAATGAAGCTGGACACGAAGAAGAAGTCGTAGTCGAGGATGCTGCAGATGAACGTCTATTCAAGGCTGTTGCAAGGATAGGTGCCAGAGCAAAAATGGAGATTCCCATGTATGAGGGAAACTTAGATGTTGAAGAGATTCTAGAATGGATTAGAGCTCTGGACAAATATTTCGACTATGAGGATGTCGAGGAAGACAAGAAGGTCAAACATGCTGTCACTAGACTTAAAGGGCATGCAACACTATGGTGGGATGAACTACAGGCTGACAGATGCTGCAAAGGAAAGCAAAAAATCAAGAGCTGGGATAGAATGGTTGCGAAGATGAAAGCCAAATTCATACCCAAGGATTATCAAATCACTCTGTTTCGGAGGATGCAGAATTTGAGACAGAAGTTGATGTCAGTGAAAGAGTACACTGAAGAGTTCTATAAGATAAACATAAGAGCAGGTCATCGGGAAAGCGATGATGAAAAGGTTACCAGATACATGAATGGTTTGAGATATTACATCCAAGATGAGATGAGCATGATGATCATTCAGAATGTGGAAGATTCTTATCAGATGGCTCTGAAAGCTGAAGAGAAGCTAAGCCGGAAGCAAGGTCAAAGAGGTCGAGGCAGAAGTCAAGCCAGAGGCAAAACAATTGCCCAAGACAGGACTCAGAAGCCTCAAGAAGAGGGGAAGAAACCTCAAACTCAACCTGAGAGAGGAGGAAGCTCACAAAGAGGGTAGTATGCTGATAGAAATACTTTTCCTTGAGCTAGAGGAAGAGGAAGAGGCCGAGGAGGTGAAGTGAAATGTTTTGTCTATGGAAAAAACAGACATAAATCTTATTTGTGTCCAAACTGAAAGAAATATGGTGGTGAGAATCACATTTCCRAAGCACAAGGATGGAATGTTGAGGCAGAAGATGCTGAGGGCGGAAGATCCTTAGTGATGAGGAAAGTTCTCTTAATGCCTGAAAATGAGGCAGAGAACCYAGCCCAAAGGAACASTCTRTTTCAGACTRCTTGSAAAACAAAATACAGAGTATGCAAAGTCATCGTGGACAGTGGTAGCACARACAATMTCGTTTCTACAGAGATGGTAGAAAATTTGGAGCTGGAGACTATYRTAAATCCAAGCCCATACAGAGTTTCGTGGCTACAAAAAGGACATCAGGTAAATGTCACTAAACAATGTYTAGTTGAATTTAAAATAGGAGGATATAAGGATGAAATATTATGTGATGTCATTCCCATGGACGTTTGTCATCTATTGCTAGGTAGACTGCGRCAATATGATATGAATGTGGTTCATGATGGGAGAAAGAACACATACACCCTGGAGAAGAATGGTAAGACTCACATGTTGCTGCCGATTAAGGAAAAAGAAGTGAAACCATAAATGAGMAACACTGTACTTCTCATGAGTGGGAAGGAACTTCTTAAAGAGGTTAAGAAGAAGGAAGACACACAATTTATTGTGGTCAGGAAGCCTAGAATTGTTTTGACCAGTACAAGAGTGGATGATTTACCAGAGGAAATTCAGAAGTTGCTGGAAGAGTTCGCTGATATAGTAGTGGACGAACTACCTTGTTCGTTTCCACCGATCAAGAGTATAAGCCATCACATTGATCTTATACCTGGAGCCAGTTTACCAAACAAAGCAATGTACAGATTGATGCTGTAGGAGAATGAAGAGGTCAAGAGACAGGTCCAGGATTTAATGGACAAAGGATTGATTAGAGAAAGCTTGAGTCCATGCGGTGTTCCGACAGTGCTCAGCCCAAAGAAAGATGGAGGCTGGAGAATGTGTACCAACTCAAGGGAAATCAATAAGATTACCATCAGATATAGATTTCCATTGCCAAGGATGGATGATTTGATGGATTTCTTGAGTGGAGCAAGTTTTTTTTCAAAAATTGATTTGAAAAGCGGATATCATCAAATTTGTATGAGAGAAGGTGATGAATGGAAGACAACATTCAAGATGAATGAAGGGCTATATGAATGGATTGTTATGACATTTGGATTAACGAATGCACCCAGTACTTTCATGAGATTGATGAATGAAGTCCTGAAGGAGTTTATTGGGAAATTCGTCATTGTATATCTTGATGATATATTGATTTTTAGCAAGACAGAAGCAGAACACTTGAATCATTTAGCTACAATGATGAGGAGATTACAACAAGAGAAGCTGCTGATAAACGTGAAGAAATCATCATTTATGAGGACATAACTCATTTACTTGGGTTTTGTTATCTCTGCGAATGAGCTGAAAATGGATCCGGATAAGGTAGAAGCAATTAAGAATTGGCCATCACCAAAAGGTGTGTTTGAAGTTTGAAGCTTCCATGGTTTAGTTAGTTTCTACAGGAAATTCAATTGAAATTTCAGTGGGATTAGCGCACTGATGATGGATACGGTGAAGAAAAGACATAAATCTTTTCATTGGACAAAGGAAGCAGAGAAGAGCTTCAATTTGTTGAAGAAGAAAATCACTGAGCAACCGATTTTGTTTTTTCCAGACTTTAACAAGACGTTCCAGGTCAAGTGTGATGCGAGTGGGGTTGCAATTGGAGTGGTCTTGAGCCAAGATGATAGGCCGGTTGCATACTTCAACGAGAAGTTGAACGAAGCGAAGATTAAGTACTCAACATATGAAAAAGAATTCTATGCTGTCATACAAGCGCTGAAGAAATGGAGACACTATTTGGTTCCTAAGGAGTTTGTTTTGTATAGCAATAATCATGCCTTACAATTCGTGACTCAACATGAGAAGTTGAACCAGAAGCATGCTAAATGGGTTGAATTCATGTAGAATTTTACTTTTGTAATTAATTATATTTTTGGAACTGCTAACAAAGTTGCTGATGCTTTGAGAAGGAAATGTTTGCTTATGCAGGAAATGTTTTCTTATGCAGGAATTTAGAGTCAAGACTTTGGGTTTTGATAACCTCAAATAAATGTACAAGGATGACCCAGATTTTAAGGAAGCATATGAAGCGTTTGAGAATCCAATTCTCAGGGAAAAAAGCCAATGGAACGAATATATGATCCAGGATGGATTATTATTCAGGGGCAATCAACTATGTATTCCAAAATGCTCCATGAGGGAGAATCTGCTGAAGGAAAAACACAATGGAGGATTGGTCGGACACTTTGGTCATGAAAAACCGTTCTCAATGTTGAATGGATCGTATTTTTGGCCAGGAATGAGGACAGATGTTAAGAAATTTGTGGACAGATGCAGAATTTGTCAGCACACTAAAGGAAAAAGGCATAACACAAGGTTATACCAGCCATTACCCATACCAGAAAGGCCGTGGGATGCAGTGAGCATGGATTTCATATTAGGACTGCCAAGATCGCAAAGAAGCTATGATTCGATCTTTGTGGTAGTCGATATATTTTCCAAGATGGCACATTTCATACCATGCCAGAAAACCAACAAAGCAACTCATATTGCAAACATGTTTTTCAAAGAGGTCGTTAGACATCACGGCTTGCCAAGGAGTATAGTTTCAGATCGGGATACCAAGTTCGTGGGAAATTTCTGGAGGACTTTATGGAAAAAGTTGGGGACAAATTTGTCATTTAGCTCAGTGTATCATCCTCATACGGATGGGAAAATAGAAGTTGTGAACATAAGATTGGGAGATTTGCTAAGGAGCCTAGTGACTGAACGCTGCAGTCAGTGGGATCACATTCTGCCACAGGCGGAATTTTCTTACAACGACTCGTCCAATAGAAACACAGGGTAGAGTCCATTCCAAATTGTATATGGAATGCAACCAAGGGGAGTTTTTGAATTGAAAGATTTGGAACAAAATGAATTCAGGAGCACTAGTGCAGAGGACTTTGCAAAAACGATGAAGGAGATTCACAACCGAGTCAAGGAGCGATTGCAGAATTCCAATCAAGAATACAAGCGCAGAGCAGATCAACACAGGTGAGAAAATCAATTTGAAGTTGGTGATCTGGTTCTTGCACATATGAGGAAGGAGAGGTTTCCAAGGGGAACATATAATAAGCTGAAGATGAAAAAGATTGGACCATGCAGAGTCATAAAGAAATTTGGGGCAAACACATACGAGATTGAATTACCCGATGGGATCGAAATCTCACCGATATTCAATGTTGCGGATTTGTGCCCTTACAGAGCTGAAGAAACAGGAACAGAGGATGAACATACAGAGATTCAGTGGACCAAACAAATGCCTGTAGCTGAAAAGCCACAGATGGAAAGAATAATTGACAAGAGAGTCAGCAGGAAGACCAGAAGAAAAGAGTATTTTGAATACTTGGTCAAATGGAAGGGACATCCAGTTGAAGATGCCAGTTGGGAAGATGAAGCAGAAATTCATAATCATGGACAAACCCTGCAAGATCTCATGAACAGGAGTTCATGAAAATTTTCAAGCGAGAGAGTATGATGCAGGAGCATCGTCAACAACCAAGCAAACGACGTAAGAGGCGGAAGACAACTGGAAGACCACCAACACACATTTTTGAAATGTTTTTGAAACATTAATGTAATGGTTAAAGGGAAGAATACTTGCATATTGTAAATAGATCATGAGCGATTCGCTCTCATCTGTATAAGGTAGAGGCATTTATGCATAGTTAATGAAAGTAGGTAGATTTGAATGGTAGATTAGACAGTTTTAGGAGCAGGAGGGAAAATGGATATAGACACCCTCACATTTGTATCATAGTAGAGTAGTTGTATCATTAGCATAGAGCTGTAGCAGAGAGCTGTAGAGGAGAGAAAGACCCATGTACAAGAGCTTTGAACTAATATAAGAAGCTTTGAATCAGATTTCATGGTGTTATGATGTTTTCTGTTTATACATGGTGAATGGTATGCTTGTGGTGTTTTATTCTCTCTGTTATACATTTGATTTAATACTGTGTTGAATGTATGATTTCATATTAAATGTTTGAAGTCTGAGAGAAGAAAGATAATGAGTTTCAATTGTTTCTCTTCTTGAGAGAGAATTTCCTGCAAGGAGTGCGTTGACAAAGGTTCAGAGTTTATCTCTAAAAGCTCAGGAGGGATACCGTTGTTCTCATTCCAGTAGAAGTGCAAGTGAAGCACAGAATCTATGCAAAGTGTGCGCATGCTGGTTGAAAGCTAGAGCTTATCAACCATAGGGGAGAGTTGAAGGACTATTGTTGCCGAGTGCACAGAGTCGAAAGGTTAAATACCCAGAAGTATTTGGTAGATTTCCGCAAGGAGTGCGTGCAGGAGTTCTTTCAAGGCTTGAAGTGGCCAGGGAAAGCTCAGGAGGGTTAACACCGTTGAAGTGTTCGAAGGAGGACGAAGATCGAAACACTTCAAAGGAAGAACATTTGCTGTTTCACAGAGATTCCCGGGGAAGAAGTCGAATAGTCGAACTTCTCCGTGGAGAACTTGCGAAACCACAAGGACCGTAGGATCCAGAGAAGTTGCAGGGTGGTTAGAGGCAGGTGAACTCATCACTCTAGGATCTAGAATCAACGTGGACCATTGATCATGCTTTGCACAAGCCGTCAGATCATTTCGACATTTCGGGGTTCCTGACAACAAGGAATTGAGCGCAGTGGAACGAAAGTTACGAAGTCGTGAGTTGCGACAGGAATTGGCATGGAATTTCAGGATTCGACACTTTAGGTGTCGGGAAACGGAGGAGGCAGTGCTTTGGGGATCAAGAGTCCCGAAAACCAAGGGAAGAGTGACAGGTGGAAAGAATCCATGTCAGAGATAGAAGACAGTGGAGAAGACAAGTGGTGTACTTGTCGCTAGGCGGAATCAAACTTCGTTGACTGTTTTGGGGTTTTGTAGGTTGGAGAGCTGGAAGCCTTGCATCAGGATTCGTGAAGACACGAAGTCTGAAACTCCGAATTGGCGAAAAGTCCCATAGGGGAGCCAGTCTTTGCTGAACGTATCGGGGTTCGACATTTCGGCATTTTTGAAGACAAGAGATAGGGATTCTTTGTTCAGGGATTCCCGAAATTGCGAAACGCGATACGGCTGTGGAGGAGGACGCGACCAACCATTTTGGTGAATCGACATTTTGGGTTTTGACAGTAGAGGGTCGAGAAACTCGACAATAGGGATCACGAAATTGCGAGACCCGAAGTCCCAAATTAGCGAAGGGCACGATGCTATTGTGGTTAAGGGGATTTGGGTTGACGCCTGGTGTTTGTTCATGCAGGCTCAATTCATAAGGACATGTGGATCGATTCATTGAAGATTTTGATAGGGATCCGAAAGAGCCACTTCGGCTCAAGGAGATTTAGAAAGACCCTGCGTAGACCTTGAACCGAGGGTTCGAGGGTTTGCACCATGATGTGCCAACTTAATTGCTGTGATGCCAACCTCGTGCAGATGACATGCTAGCCTCGTGTTGTGATGATGTGCTAGCCTCGTGCCGTGATGATCTTCCAGCTTAAGTGCTGGGATGCTAGCCTCGTGATGATGACATGCCAGCCTCGTGCTGTGATGATGTGCCAGCCTCGTGCTGTGATGATGTGTTGCCAGCTTTGTGCTGTGATGCCAACCTCATGATGAAGACTCTCAGCCTAGGGCTGATGTTGATGATGCTCCAGCCTTCATGCTGTGATGTTGTTGTTGTTGATGATGCTCCAACCTTTGTGCTGTGATATTACTTCTTTTGATGTTGTATCAGCCTTGTGCTGTTATTGATGATGATGATGTATTAGTGTTATACTAATCCATGTTGATGCAAGTTGATGATGATGATGCCACTTCATCTTCATTATGAAGATGATGATGATGATGCCACTTCAGCTTCTTGCTGAAGATGATGCCACTTCAACTCCTTGCTGAAGATGATTATGATGATGATGGTGTCATTTCATCTTTCATGCTGAAGATGATGATGTTACTTTAGCCTCACATTGAAAATGATGATGATATTACCTTAGCCTCATGCCGATGAGGATGACGATGCTATTCTATCTCTCTGCTGTGAATGATAATATTGATGATGAGAAAAACTTCCGATGATTTATAGATATGCTAGTCAATGTTCCAAGATGTTGTTGATGATGCTTCCCCCTCTCTCGTATGATGTTGTTGTAGAATACCCTTCTTGTTAAAAGGGAGTGTTGAAATATTGTAACTGCAAAGAGTATTCTAATTATTATGGATGTATTATTAATTAGATCAATCCCCTTTTGTGGATTGATCATGTCGGGTATTGTAAATGACAAAATCCCTTTTTGCGGATTGGTCAAACACTAATTGTAATGGGATAAATGAAAATTCGGCTGCAGAATATATTAAAGTGGTTATAACCACCTAGAATATATTAAAGTGGTTATAACCACCCATAATGAGAAGTCGGCCCAACCAGTGAAAAGACACCCTAGTTCACATGTGCCAGATTGTATAAATAAGAGAGGCTAGCGCCTCATTTGTTCACTCACTCACTTGATGATTAGAGCGCAAGTTTGGAGCTGCAGTTGGAGAAGAAGAGAGAGAGAGAGAGGCGCATTCTTGGGAGAGGACTTTCTGTATTTTTTGAGTTATCTCTTGGCATTGTATTGGTTATCTATATTAAGGAAGTTTTTGCTGGGTTTTCTCCCCCATGAGGGTTTCCCAGGATAAATGATGTGTCTCTTGTGATTGTGTATTTCTCAGTGATCCTATTTATGTTGTGGTTATCTAATGAAATAAAAGAAACCTAATAATAGCTTAAACCTTAACAATACACACCTATGAGTGAATGTCGTCTTGATGCTAACTGAAACATGGAAATCACTTGAAGCACCTCGAGTCCATATTATTCCTTGTCATGATCAAGGTAGGACTATATTTGGGCCCATTTACCACAAGTGAACCTTTATGATAAATGCATCGTATCTCCCTTGGTCCGCAACCCAATATATGAGAAGGTTCACCCGATGCTGAAACATCAACACTCCCTCTTAGCTAGGGAGGTATCTTTCCATAGTAGTACACAACTACTGTCCAGAGACACACAATATCCTCCAATGGTACACAAACACCATAGTAGCAAAATGTTTTCCACACATGGAACTCCCATGTGGACTTCTAGAGGCTAATCCCTCTAGGGACACTTAAGGTCAACTCCCCATAGTGTGTGACGTCAAGTTCAACTCCCTTGACATGTCCTCATGTTCTCTCCACAAGGGACATTGGGCTATAACCCAAATGCACTTATCCCTTCTCGGATAAGTGTCCTCACAGATCAACTCAACTCAATTCATAGAGGAGTACGATTTGGAGAATGTTTGTCACACATATCACTCCCATGTGGACTTATATAGACTACTCCCTCTAGAAACACTAGGGTCTACTCCCCATAGTGTGTGACGTCAAGGTCAACTCCCTTGACATGTCCTCATGTGCTCTCCACAAGGGATGTTGGAATTCAACCCCAAACACACTTATCCCTTCTCAGATAAGTGTCCCACTTATCCCTTCTCGGATAAGTGTCATCACATATCAACTCAACTCAATCACGAAGGACTGCGATTTGGAGAATGTCTCAGGAAGCTGCAAACATCAACACTCCCTCTCAATGAGGGAGGCATTCTATGCCACGTCAAGTCTGTCACATAAGTACTTGAACTTTGTCCTGGTTTGGTAAGAACATCAACAACCTGCTCATTTGTAGGAAGGTACTGCACTAATACTTCCTTCCTCTCGACCATGTCTCAGATGTAATGGTACTTGATCTCAATGTGGTTCGATTTATCATGAAACATTGAATTCTCTAAGATCTTCACACAACTTTGGTTACCATAATGAATAATGGTGGAATCCATCACATGTTAGGATAAATCCACAAGGAGCTTGCAAAGCCAGACTGCTTCACAGACTGACATACTTAGTGTAATGTACTCTACTTCTATTGTGCTCAAAGCCACAAAAGTTTGTTTCCTGCTACACCAGGAAACCATGGAAGATCCCAAAGTGAAGCAACACTTGAAGGTGCTATTTCTATCCACTTCACTCCCTGCCTAATCAGAGTCAATATATTCCTACCATATCATATCAATACTGGAAGTATATCTCGTACCATGTCCAACTGTTCCTCATAGGTATCTCAACACATGCTTCGTAGCAATCCAATGTGTCTATCTCGACTGACTCATAAACTGGCTAAGTGCACTCAATGCATAAAAAATATTTGGTATGGTGTTAACCAGATAAATCAATGATGCAATCATCTATCTGTACAGAGTCAGATCAATTTCATCAGAATCAAAAGAAGACACACTTATTTTCTTCAGATTCGTCACCATTGGTGTAGCCACGGGCTTCAAGTTCAACATCCTAAACTTCTTCAATATCTCAATTGTGTACTTCCCCTGACTCAAGAAGATCTCATCAGTTCTCTGCCACACCTCTAGTCCCAAGAAGTAGTGCATCATACCAAGGTCATTCATCTCAAACTTAGAGGTCAACGCATACTTGCATTCAACAATAAGGCTCTATGTACCGGTGAGGAATAAATCATCAAAGTAGAGGACCAAAATCATGGAATCACCATTAACAGTCTTGTAGTACAGGCTGGGATCGACAACACTTTTGCTGAAGCCTAAAAAACACCAGGTGTCCATCAATCCTCACATACAAGGCTTGAGGTGGCTACTTGAGTCCATACAAGGCCTTCTTCAACCTGCACACATGAGACTCCTTCTCATGTATCATGAAACCATATGGCTGCTCAATGTATACTTCTTCCTCAATCTCTCCATTGAGAAAGGTTGTCTTTACATCCATCTGATGTACTCTCCAACCCATGGATGTTGTAGGGGAAATAATCATCCGGATAGAAGTGTATCGAGCAACATGAGAAAATGTCTCCTCATAATCTATTCCCTCCACCTGAGAGAATCCTCTAGCAACAAATCTCATTTTTTGCCTCTCGATGCTCCCGTCAACTGTGTGTTTGATCTTGTAGATACATTTGGAAGTCACTACAGATTTCCCCTCAGGTCTCAGAACAATATCCCACACAACATTATTCATGATGGATTGATACTCCTCCATCATGACATCTCTCCATACTAGATGACTAGTTGCCTCCTCATAACATGAAGGCTCAAAATGAATGATGTGGCTCATAGTTGCGACATAGCATGAATATCTATGAGGTATCTTGCTCACTCGGAAGGTACCACGAGGAGCTGCATATCCTTCTGCCTCCTCCAAAGTCTGATGAGCCCATGTAGGTCTCTTTCGACCTACTACAATATCTATGGGAACATCAACTGGAGCTACAATATCGACATAATCAATTGGATCAATTTGATCAATCTCCATGAGAGATCCTCTAGATTTCTTAAAGGATACCTCCTCCTAAAAGGTAACATCTCTACTCACCTCATTATGTCTTTGACCAGGGATGTAGATCTAGTATGCCTTCGAAGATTGATTGTACCCCACAAATGTACCCTTTCTTCCTGAAGGGTCTAGGTTGATCCTTTTCTCCTTGGGTACATGAATGTATACTGGACACCCAAATATCTTGAAGTGTCCAACCTCAGGCTTCACTCTGGTGAAGGCCTCCTTGGGTGTCATGTTCCTCAAAGTCTTATGAGGACTTCTGCTATGAACATACACTGTAGTCATGGATGACTTTTCCCACATAAACATAGGTAAATGCTAATCATGCTAAGTCATCTTGGACCATACCTTGGACCATACTTGATATATTGAGGTTCCCTCATGAAACCATTATCTCAGGAAGCTGAAAAACATCAACACTCCCTCTGGAGATGAAGGTGACTCTTCCTCTATCTTTGCTCCCTTTGACACTGAAGGTAGCTCTTCCTCCTTCTCTGGAGGTAACTCAATCTCTTCTCCCTCTGGATGTAGTACCGCCTCCCTCTCTGGGAGTGCCTCTACATACACTGGAACTGCTGCCATGCCTTCTTCCTCAACATCTCATGGCTCGAATCATGTCTTAGGACTGCTACACCTGCTCCCTCTGAGTGTCATAATGTGTTTTCCTCCTCTACTAGATCTACCATAGTTGTGCTACAATCGGTCTTGACTTGTTGTATCCATGTTCATTGGAACTGTCTTTGCTATCTGGCATGGTCCCGTCCTGGGAGGTACATTGCTCCTAGAGACTTCCTGTCTCTGAGCATCATGTCTGGCAATGTCTCTCCTTGATATCATGTTGGAAGGTATTTCCCTCCATGTCTTCCTCCTGCGACAATCATTATGGCTCCTTCTCAGAGCTATTACCTATGACCTTCCCGAAACAAGAAACAAGAACAACAAAAATCATCTCCTAGAGGAGATCAATTTATCTTATGCACAACTATATACAATGACCCTCCAAATAATATGTCTTCTACTATGACCAACACACATCCATCATATACTCGATGTCATACAACTACCAACACACATCCAACATATAGTCAATGTCATACGACTACCAACACACATCCATCATATACTCGATGTCATACGACTAACCATGTTGATTTTCTAGTGTTAAATTAAAGAAACACAATTTTCTGCAAGTGGTAATTACTTCTAATGATATACGATATTACTTTAGTAAACACTAGAACATCACTAAGTAACTCAGAAAATTTCAACTGCTTAGTCTCTTCCTTAGATCACTTATCCCACATGTGAGAGAGAAAAAATGTGTCTATTGTTGTGTCTTTCAAGTGTCTTTTTATAGTAATATTAGATTGATCCAAAAAAGACACATCTCCTTGAAAAATTAAATTAAATTTTCTTTATTATAAATAGTTGGAGAATACATCTGTAACTACCCAAAGATTAATTTGGTTATAATCCATCCACATAGTATTTGGCTATGTTAAATTGTTCCTCCATAATTCATGCGATTCTTTGCATAAATATAGGTAGAATTAATAGGTATAATTAAATATGCGGTACATTCCTCATATTTAGGTAATTAGACATTATTACTAGAAATTACTGCCCACCATAATTTATGGAATTCTTTCTATAATTTAGGTAGAAGTAAAAAGTAAATATGTTGTACATCGATATTGTAACAATCCCATAAATTTAACACTCCCAACATTTTACTCTACTCTCATTTTCCCGGGCCCTCTTGTGAAGGATTCAAGCCGAGTCCGGTTCTGATACCATGTTGTTTTTCTTCATATGAGATATGATTGATATATTATTACAATGATGAGTGTTCTATATATAGGGAACATATGGTGACCATCCATGAAAGGATGCATCCCTTGAATAATCAATAACTATTTATTATTATCATTTACTTATTATATATGATATTTAATATTTAATAATTATATTATTAATTATTATTCTAAGATAATGTTTTCCCAATGTTGTCCAAACATCAACACTTAGGTCATGTTGAGTGCATGAGAAGCACCGAATGGAGGCATTTTCTTGAGGGACTACAAGAAATGAAATAAAACTTTCTCTCTTGTTGTATTGAGCCAACAAGAGAGGTGCCTTGATTTCAAAGAGTTCTTGACAACCATCGAGGAGTTTCCTATGAGGTTCTCCCTTGAAGGGTTTTCCATTTTCCTATAAGTACTGAGAGTTGTCCAGATTCATTCTTGTGGTATAATGGTTTGGATAGGGGGTGGGCATCAATAAAATGATCACGTGCTATTGTTCCTATGGTTTGTTGGAAAATTTCTCATCCTTAGTCAATTTGCTGAGCTATCTTCAAATTAAGATAAGTGTATTTACCTTGTTGATTCTCACATACATTCCATGTATTTTATGAAATGAACTAGAAAATTGATAAGACATACTGACTATAGTGGGATGTAGGAGGGAAAGATATCGCATGCAAATTGTAGGAAATTAAATCAATTTTCCTGTGAATACTGTTCATAGGCTCTATCCTAGATAGAGATTTTTTTCATACCTTTTATAAAGATGTTATGCTTAGAATATGGACTGAATTATCTTCTAGATGCATATACTCTTAAAGACTTTAAGTTACATCACTTAAGTAACTTTATTTTTCCTAGCATATGTTTTGAAGTTAGCGCAATGACTTTCTGGTTAGTGTGGTATGATACTAGTTTCTTGTTTGGAGGCAAGAGGTTATACAGAGCTAGAGGCTTAGTTGAGAGTTAAGCAAGGAACACATAACTTACAATCCTAAAATCCCGTTCGCTTACTTGAACTTATGTATTCTAGATTTAGGAAACATCATCTTGGTTTATTTTGATGAATTGTCCATGCGTTCTATTTATGAAAATCATGAATGCGAAATCTGTCTTTTACTTGGTAATGAATTTCCTGTGTGATTGGGTTGCTATGATTGAAAGAGACTTGTGGGTCCTTTGAAGTTTAAAGGATCACTTGAATCATTAATTTAAGTTATTTGTTAATATAGTATAAGGATTGAGGTGAAATTTTTAGGGTCTTGGGATCCTTGGTATCCTAGACTAGTCTTGAAAGGATGCAAATTCACTTTATTGAGGCTCAAACCCTTGGATAACTAGCCATCCTTATTGAGATAAAATTCTCAATGTGAACCTAGCCTTCCTTTATTATACTTGAATAAGTGTAAATTCAAAGATTTAGATGACCCTTTATGTCTTGTAGGAAGTCAAGGGAGCCTTAAGGAAGTGTTTTTCCTAGGGAGAAACACTTGACCTTATCGAGAAAACTTTGGGAAAATTTTAAAAGAATTTCTAAGGTAAACTTGGAAAAGTCTTGTGTATCACATGGAAATTATTTTCATGTGATATAGGGTGTATCACATGAAAATAATGTTCATGTGATATAGGGTGTATCACATGAAGAATTTTTTCATGCAATACAGGAAAGCTTGAGAAGGTTTCGTACTTCAATTTTTTTTGGAGGAAGTCTCTTATTACATGAAGTTTAACATTGTGTGATGCGGTGTATCGAATATAGATAAAATTCATGTGATACATCGCATGAAACAAAAGTTTTTGGAGATGTGATAAGGATGGTAAGGAAAGAAGGAAGGGAAGAGATAATCTCATCATGAGAAAGGAAAACTTGGCGTGATGCAATGTATTTCATGAAGAAACTCTTCATGCGATACGTCACAAGATTAGAAGTTTCCATGTGATGCAAAATGCTTGCCACAAAGATAAAATTTTTGTGGAGTGCGACATATCACACGGTACAATTTTTTTGAAAACATAGTGAGACATCACACAAATGAAAGTTTATCAACATGCAAAACTAAGACTCTCGTGTCACAAAGTTGAAAATCTTTTGACACATGAAACAAGGTGAGAGGGTTGTTGCGGTGAAGAATTTGTTCATAGATGCAATATGTCGCAGCCAAATATTTTATGGGTGCGATATATTGTTGGGAGAAAGACTTTGGGAATGCGATGTCACAAACAAAAATATGTTTGTCATGTGATATGTTGCCAGAATAGAAGTTTTTGGACAATGCAATAAGGCGTGTAAGGATGAAGGTATTTGGAGATGCACTGTATCACAAGATTTAAATATTTAGGTGGGATAATAAATATTTCAAATATGCGATACAAGATTAAAATCTTTGGGTGCAATGAGAAGTTTGGGAAAGTTGTGATACAGTGAACGAGAGAAGTTTTTTCCATATGCGATATGATAGAAAGGGGTATGTTTCCTTGGTAAGAGTGATACCTAAGGGTTATTCATACAATTCCATCTACGAATGATGAAATTCCAGGAGAGTTAAAACTCCAATAAACTTCAAGAGGCCATAACTTTGTGCTTGAAGCTCGAAATCGAGAAAGAGTATAGTTGTTGGAAAGAACTCAACGAGTAGAACATAGTCATGATCTCACATATAACTTTAGAATTGGGAATTTAAGACATACAAATTTGATACCCCACCTCCTTAATGCTACTAAGGGGGTTGGGTATGTTATAGAGGCTACGTGTACACCCCCAATATTGGCTTTGCCCGACTTCACTAGGAATTGTTTTTGGAATATGAAGGCCCAAGAAAAGGCATAGGTGTAGTTCTCACACAAAAAGGTAGACTATTGGGATTTACCAACAAACAACTTAGTGAGTGGCACTTGGGAAAATTCACCTAGGAAAAAGAAATGTCGGCTATCTTGCATGTTGTGGATATATGGCATCCCCACTTGCTTGGGAAAAGTTTCCATATTAAAACTGATCATCATAGCCTTAAACACTTTCTAGAACAAAGTATTTCATCACTATAGCAATAGAAATGGTTACCAAAATTTTAGGATTGTCAAACAACTGGCTTAGGTTGATGGATAGTTGGTATGGATTGTTGGTTGTCATTGATGTCAACTATTGGAGAGTGATATTGTATATTGATGGCAACACTTAGTCATGATAAAATTTATGCTTATACTCTTTATCAATGTTTCTATCTCTCCCCCTTTGACATCAATGTCAAAGGGTATCTCTCTTTGGGGATTTTCCCCCTGACTGAACTCTCCTTGGGATTGCTCCCCCTGTCTATGTGCCTTTGATTTTTATTTGTGTTTATAATCCTCCAATTACTCTCTTTCCATTCATATGAATAATATCTCCCCCTTTGACAAAGGGTATCACACTGAAGTCATATAGCTCATTCTTCGCTTGTGACAATCGCTCCCCTTGGAAACATGCCTCTATGCTCTCTCTCCAAGCATTTATATTTGCATCTGATAAATCTCTCCCCCTTTGTCCTATTTATGGTGCTTCCTCATGTACATATAAGACATATAAGATAATCAATTGTCAGACAATTGTCTTAGTTTGATGGATTTGGTTGTCATTGATGTCAACTATTGGAGAGTGATATTGTAGATTGATGTCAACCCTTAGTGATTGATGTCAACCCTTGGAGAAAGTCCGGTAGAAAATTCCGGTAGCATGAAGGTTTGGGTAATGGACCTGAGTTTGTTTGATGTAAAGACGACTCATTAATGTATTGTCATGGTTGATAATAAATACAAATGGATGAACTCCAAAGTGGTCCCCTTATGGTGAAAGCCCTCACGGGAAGACGCTTTGCAGATTGAGTTATCCTAGAAGTATGGTTAGAGAACCCATGCTTATTTGTGTAATAATGAGATGAAGGTCAGTGAATTTTCCAGTGAAACTATCATATATGGATAGTGTTTGTCATCCCATTTCCGATGGTATGTGGAATGTCATATAACTCCTCATGGTTAGAGAGTTATGGCCGAGAGAAGTTGGAGAACCCATGTTTGGGTAATGGACCCAAGTTTGTTTGATGGATAATGGTACGAGTTTTGATATATTTTCAAGTAATACTATTCACTTGGATGGATAATGGCACGAGTTTTGATATATTTTCAAGTAATACTATTCTATATGGATAGTGCACATGTCATTCCATTTCTGGTGGTATGTGAAACGTCACATAACTCCTCACGGTTTGAGAGAGTTACCCTAATAAAAGTTGGAGGACCCCCATATTTCATCTAGAAGCCCCAAAAGCACAAAGTAGTCAAAGGGTTTTAAGAGATTTTAAAAGAAAATAATAAAGAAGTGATGAGTGTACTATAACTAAAGTGAATACAAAAATTATTTCAATAATAAATTTAATGGAGAAATTAAAGTGGGTTAACCCTAAAATAAGGAAAGTGGGCAAAAGTGACCTAGAAGATGTTTCTATGGAAGCTACTTGGAGAGTACATAAATAAGAGGCAAGGTCTCCCATTTTAGATCAAACTGGAGCATATTGAATATATAGGTGTATAAGGTAAATCCAAAGGATATATGAGGTGAATTTCAGAGGGGAGATGAAGAAAATAAGGCCAGAATCCAAGGAAGGATAAATCTTGATGATGCTTCTAAGGCTATTCACAGGCCATCTCACCATTTTCACACAAATCATTTTATAGAATGATTCATGGAATTGATACGCTACTGAGCAAACATATCCAAGTATCCATGGTAAAAAATCAGCTTGTGGTCTGTTTTATTTTGGTTACACTGTGGAAAGATATGCCTTGTGGCTAGTCCTGAAACTAGTTTATAACATGTGTTTCGGGTAAAACACCATAACTTCTTCATAATAGATCCAAATTCAGTAAGACCAAATGTGTTGGTTATATTATAGTCTATATTATTCTCCTAAACTTTTCATATCCATTCAACAAATATCCTATGCGGTGGCCGCCTCTACAAGGTCGCTCTCTGAATAAGCCATAATTCAACAAGGGCTGCCATTTTTTCTATAACCTTTTTATGAGAGGTTCCAAGAGTGAAACTTGGAGGAATTGTACAAAACACAATGAATAACATTGCATACTATTTTAATATCTTATTCAATATACGTACATACTCAGATTATTTCAAGTTAGGGTTGCTGACTAATCCAAACTAGGCAATCGCGAGACTAAAACAAAGTTTGATGAAATTGATAGTCTCTTGTTGTTAAAGCTAAGGAATGCTTACAGGTATGTGATCATATACACTAGGTCTATTACATATTTGACGATGAAATTGACGAGGGCATTTGGTTGAGGTACATGTCGGTACATGGTTGAGACAAGTAGTTGATGAGTTGGTACCATACATGAGGTGTATAATTGATGATGTTGGTACATATTGATGAGTCATAGCTGATGAGAAGTTGATACATGATTGGTACATACTGCATATTTATTGAAGGCACTTTGTTAGTAGTATTGTTGACACATGGTTTATGGATGATGTGGCATACTTGTAATATTAGAAGCACATATTGATCTCGGTGATGATTACAGAGTTGTTGTGTTATACTTGGTTGATGGACATATTTGAGAGTTGTCTTGAGGATTGATCTTAGTAAATATATCTGATTTGGTTGATAACATTGATGACATGCCACAGATATGTTGTTTGGACAAGTTGTTGTGACAGGTTATTTGTACAGATTTTGGTGGTTGATGCACTGTTCATGGTACAAGTTGAGGTATAGGTTGCATGGTTGATGGAATTTTATGGTAATGTTGATTACAGGTTGTTCGGTACATGTTGGTACGGTTAATGCACTTGTTTCTATGGTACAAAGGATTACAAAATATGTACAGTTGATGTATGGTTGATGCATGATACATGTTGCTTCAGGTTATTGGTACAAGTTATTTGGTGCGTGTTGATTGGTACAAGTTTATAGAAATATATCTCAAGATAGGTGGACAATGGTTCCATCATTCTACTTATATGTCAGGGCTGTTGGACAGGGCAAGGATAGGGTGCTGCCACCTTCCGGCTGTAGCCAGAGAACAAAGGGGGTTGTAGCCTCTTTCTTGTTGTAGCCAAAGAATTGAGGAGTCGGAACTTCCCTTCTTGAAGCCAGCCTGAGAAACTAGGGTTGGAGCCTCCTTCCAGCTAGAAGGAAACAAAGGAAGTTGAAAGCCTAATGAATGTAATTTCAAGACATATAAGATAAAGCATTTTGTGGTTTCTCATTGCTTCCATGTAAACAATCAAAATGTACTGTGTATGTGAAGGATTGTTCATTTGTTCATTGTTTATTTACTTTGCAGTTATTGGATGATAATGATACATACATTGATATAACACTTGGATTATATGGTTAAAAAGGATTAAATTGCTCATTACTGATTCACCCCCTCTCAGTAATCCAACAAGGATAAGAGATTATGAGATCACTTATAACGTTTAAAGGAGAATGTGGTAACATGCCTTTATTGAAAATATGAAGATGAAGGTCACTTTTCACCTCCTTCATTGTATTATTTATAATTGTCTGAATGGTGTTCATAATGATTTTTTCATAGATCCCAATATTGCCAACCCATTCCAACAACTTCAACATGATTCCAATGCATCTCTAGGCCACACTTGGTACAATGAAAAGATCCACTATAAAGGGTGTTTGTATTTGATTATACAATCTGACTTTAAATCAACCATTCTATTTGAACTCCATGCATTACCAACAACATGTTGTTCTAGATTTCATAAACCATATGAACATATTAAACGCTCATTCATCTAGGAGGGAATGAAGAAGGACATTTGTAGTTTTGTGGATGAATGTGATCTTTTCCAATACCATAAGGGAGAAATAGTGAAAACTCTAGGAGAACTACAACTTTTACCTATTCTGCTTACTATATGGACATACATTTCTATGGAATTAACAGGGTTACCCAAATATGGTAATAAACGTATCATCATGGTTGTGGTTGATCACATTTCCAAATATGCTCATTTTTGTTGAAATAATGTAACCACAAAGAGCATTCTTATTATTTATTATTGGATTAAATCCCATTGCAGATTAATCTTGTCATTATTATTATTATTGTTATTGGATTAATCCCCATTGAGGGATTAATCATGTTGGTAATTATATATATGACCAAATCCCCTTTTAAGTAGGATTAATAACGGACACTACAAAAGGACGTAATAAGCAGTCAGTCCCCAACATTATGGAAGATCCACTAATTAAAGGTGGGTTTACCGTCCATAATTAATTAAAGGTGGCTCACTCCACCCAGAGGAGAGGCCGACCTGCTGCCAGACTCACACGCAAGTAAAGTCTGAGAAATAAGAGGCTCTCACTTCCTTCAAACACACAACTCACTTGCTCATTCTCTCTATGAGAGGCAAGCTGCACTACCAAAGTTGGAGAGAGGAGAAGGAGTGGTGCACTCTGATGGCTTTCTGTATTGGTTTGAGTTATCTTGAACATTGTATAAGCCATATATGATAAGGAATTTTTTGCCGGGTTTTATCTCCCATGAGGGTTTACCCTGTGGTAAAATGTCAGTGGTCTCTGTGAATGTGAATTCTCTGATCTTGTTCTATATGCTCTTATCTATTGAAATACAAAGAACTATAATAATGGCATATTAAACATTAACAATTTCATGTCCTCCAACAACCCTTTAAAGCTTCCATAGTTTCTCAAGTCTTCATGGATAACATATTCAAACTACATGGTATGCCACAAATTCCATTGTCATGGACCTGTGGATCCCAATTCTTTCACTAGCAACTTCTGATTTTTTTTGGCTCCAGGGCACTCAATTGCATCTCAACGTTACGTATCACCCCCAGATTGATGGTCATACTGAAGATATCAACAAGTGTTGGGAAGCCTATTTGAGGTGTTCCTTTGTCTGTAGTTGTACAAAAAGACCTCCCTAAAAGATGACCACCACTAGAAGCTTGCTCCAAAATTTTATTGCCCCTGTAAGATCCTCAAGTGTATTAGGCCAATTGCTTACAAATTAGAACTTCCAAGCTACTCTAAAATCCATCCCATCTTTCATGTGTTCTGCTTAAAGAAAGTGGTTGGATCTCACACATGTTCAAACTAGTCCACATGAATTGGATGAAGAAGGTCTCATTTGGTTGCATCTTGAGGTTTCCCTTGACAAACGAGAGCGTCGTCTCCTCCAACACACCATCAAGGAGGTCCTAATCCAATGGAAGGATACACAAACCAAATGATACCTTCAAGGCTGGGAACCGACATCCAATCTACAACACTTCCCTCATCTCCAGCCTTGAGATTCATGTTCTTTTTAAGGGAGGGTGCAAGGTTCCTAACCTCCCTAACCCCCTACGCAGATAGATAGGTTACCTTGTATTTCTATCTATGGAGGCCATCATTAATAAATAAGGCTAAATAATGCCCATGTAGTAGTGTGAAACAAATTATTGTAAGAAGGATTACTAGTTGGGTTTGCCTACTTCAGAAAGTTATTATTTCTCTCTTAGAATGTTCCTAGAAGGTAGAAAGTACTATATAAAGATGTAGAATCATTGTAAAAAAAGTCTTGTAAATAATTTGTAATCTAATCTTTACTCTATTGGAGGTTTCCCCGTTGAAGAGGTAAGTGAACATTACATCCATATTAATAAAGGTATATTCTGGTTCATATTGTCTATTGTGTTTTACAAATTTGTTTCTTTTAGCAATTTATATGAGTAATATCTATAGTTTTTTCTATGAATATTTTTAATTGGAACATCACAACCACTCAGGAACTCAATCTGGTTGGCATGGACATCTTATATTCTCTCCAATATATTTGCAACAACCAGAAAAGCTACAACAACTATATTGTTTGTTGAACCCATACCTCTTAGGATACTACCAACACTTGTCTTTGCACTAAATGAAATATTATTATGAGTACCATAAAAGGAGATGTGATTGGCATAGCATGACTAGAAGTTTTCATAGACATTGACATTGGTAAATTTCATGGAGGCAATTTTTTCATTTTTGTAAACCTTGCACTTGTAGCCAAAAGCATGAGCACTTGAGCTTAAAGAAAATGCCCTAATTTATATGACACTAGTAATTATAGAATTGAAACTATGACAATAAATGAGATAATTAGAAATGTGACTTGACTAGTAATTATAGAATTGAAACTATGACAATAAATGAGATAATTAGAACTAGCTAACTGTTTGACCACAATAAGTCTTTTTCATAGATGTGCTCAATGTTCATAAAGCATTGCTAAAACTTTATCTTTGGGCCACACCAATCCTTAACATGACTAGATTTTTTGGGTGTCTCCTCTTGACTACCGTGAGTTTCGAACCTTGGCCATCTTACATAATGAAACCCTCAAAATCCAATTGCAATAGTGGGACTTGATGTATAATTTTCCAACATTGCAAAAATGGTATGTTACACTATTTGATTTGGTTAAAATCTTTTGTCAAAATAAAGAGAAAAAAAACAGTACGACTATGCAAAATTTGTAAAATTATGATCATACCCACCATTTCCCAAAGCTAATAAAGAAAATGGAAGATTTTATGGCAGTGTAGTTAATTTAATTCTATAATTCTATTATGTGATCTTAGAAAGAATTATGTAATTATATTCCATGAAATAATTTAATGAGAAAGAATATGAGCAAACTAGAAATAAGATATCTATTGAACTCATAATAGATAAATAAGAATAATAAAATTAGAAAACACCCAAAACACATAGGATAAAATGATAAATAAGATATATAATGAACTTATAATAGATAAATTAGAAAAACACTCTTATTTTACATAGATCTCTTCAATTATTTGATCACCTCCTTTCATAATGAGGAAATAGATCATCTACTATGGAAAAAATCTGTTTCAATGTTCATCATTAGTTTCACTGTCTATCTCTTGCATTGATTTCAATATATTACCTTTATGCATTGGTTTTGGTGTCTCTTGCATTGATTTCAATATATTACTTTCATTTCAGTGTTCATGTTAAATATCAAAGATCTAAACACAAAAACACATATTTGGTATTTAACACTTCATGTATTAGTTTTAGTGTTTGTTGCATTGATTTCATCCATGACATAACATAAAATTGATTTTAGTGATCATATAACGAAAAATGATTTAGAGCAATAGAGTAGTTGCATTGATTTCATCTATGACACAACACAAAACAATAGAGTCCATTGATTTTTACAATACAATGAAAAATGATTAGACTCTAGAGTAATCAAGTATGAAATAACCCAAAATGATTCAAAATATTAATTGAAGAAACAAGAAAATTAATCTAGTGCATTTATCAAGTGAGATGGATTGAACAATAACATATTGCAAACCAATTTCAAACTACATATTATGATGTTGTGAAAGAGATTAGTCCATCACTTTGTTTGATTGGGTTTGATTCCTTTGTTAGTATTTTCACATTAAAACTATTATAATATTAAGATATATAAAATGCATTAAAACTAAATGCATGCAAAATAATGAGATATAATTATGAGGAACATAAGAGTGTGGAGATGAAAATATTGAAAAGCTAGTACATGTGGATAAATGAGAAAGCTAACATGTGTGGATAAAAGAAAAGAGGATCATTTAAAGTTTTGAGGTGGCTAGTTTTGATGTGGCCTTCTTGATAATACTCTCCATATTATAAATGATACTTAGTAAATTTCAAATGATGAGATTCATTTCAAATGTATACTTATACATAATGGTGATCCTCTATAATTTTCAAGTGACCACCTCCCACTTTATCTTAACTCTGGATCTTGGTTGATCAGATGGATCAAATCCCTAAAAATGCAAATCAATTTAGATATCTATATGCAACCTTTTTCAAATAATTAACATAGTTTCATTTTCATATTTGATATAGGCTAGGTTCTTTGGGCCATTTGAATCCAAAACCTTCATGGTATGTGAGATTATACTTGGCTTATACAATAAGTACGTCCAACTCCCATGCATTTGTAATTTCCAACTCCCATGCATTTGTAATTTTGTAGCCTTGGTTTGCATGCTTGATCCTATCTATCTTCGATGCATTAAATTTATATTTACACTAACCACAAGTTTTTTAATCCAGAATTACTAAATCCAGTGGCATATCCGTATTAAGAATTTCGTTCTACATAATGATGGCTGTACTATTGCCTTAATCAAGCTATAAGGAAACATACAGGATTACTTGCCATTTGATTTTTTTATTAATACAGTGATCATAAACATAGAGGATTACTTGCCATTTGATTTTTTTATTAATACAGTGATCATATATTGTATACAAAGAATCATGCTGAAAGATATAATATGGAGCATACCCTTCGTTTCATGAACAGTAAATTGGACTGCAGACTGATATATTTATTAGAGTAAGTAAGCTTCGCCTTATTCAAGCTAACTGAATACATAAAAATTCCTCTTTGTTTACTTTGAGCTAAAGTAGCATTGCCCCAGAATAAAAACAACATTAATCAATACACAGCTCTCCAAAAACTGCTTTGACATAATTGGACTAAGTTGCACTAACAGTTTCACAATCCATTTACTTGGAACCACATTCCAAGATTTACATATAAGAGACACCACACCATTTCGGTAGTGCATTGGCACATTATAACTCCACGAAAGTTGCAGCTTGATCTCAGCAGCCACGTTAAAAATTAGCTCTGATGTTCAGTCCACGAACCTGCGTAAAAAAGGGATATATTAATGCCTTTAATAATTGAGATATCCATAATCTGTACAGATAGTTTGCCCTTGTATATATCTTGTATATCTTGAATAAGTGTCTATGAATTAAGTTAGCTGAAAGTTCATTTAAGAGATTGTGCTTATCAAGCCGGTTCTTCGATATGGCAGCTGAATTTGATCTTCTCAGTGCATAGAAAAGTTGGATTTCAATACTCCCAATATACATACATCTGGATAAGTGGGGAGTAGTCTTAGCTACATGTTTCAGAAATGCAGTTTCGTTAACTTTGTTTCCATCCGAACAGATACAAATAGAGATAAAAAGTAAGTTTTGGAAATAATTTAGTAACTCTAATTAAAAAACAAGGATGTTTCGATCCTAAGAGATACAAATAGAGATAGGTAGTAAGTTTGGGAACTTTAATTTAAAATTAAGGACTTAAGATTAAATTTTTTTTTCCTCAATAAACTGATTTGGTATATAACATTAATAATCTAATTTTAAGATCACATTCAACCCATCCAACCCATGCTAAACACTAAATAATAGTGAAATGGTAGACAGACGATAGTTAAAATCTAATGCTTAAGAAAGTGGAAGTTGAGTCCTCTTCAAGGCATAATATTGTTCATGTTTATTGAATGAAAAATTCAATGATAAATGTTCCTAAGAAAGTATCTCAATAAATTGAGATGTATGATTATTTGTGGGACAAGGAATCTCTCCTTCCACCCATTTGATTATTAAAGTTTAGGAGTGTTTGTAGAACAAGTAAACCCTCTGGATTTCAACTTATATTGAACCTATAATCTCTTAGGAAAAACACATATTCTTACTCATTAATCTCACTCACTCTTTAGTGAATTAACATAATCATACCAAAATTAACATAATCATACCAAACCTGAGAAGAAACCTTGTCTGTAACGGGATGAGAACAAACCTGAGTAAGTGGGGTGGGGAGCTCCCTTCAGTCTTGTGTGTAAAGAGGATGAGAACAAACCAGAGTGAGTGGGGAGCTCCCTTCAGTCCAATCGAGGGACGGAGGAAGCGATAGAATCAGCTCCCGCATCAAGCATGGGACTAAGCTATTATAATAAACGCACACAATAGTCTAGTCAGATGCGTGAAGTGGCAGCTGCATCCACTTCTTTGTACCCATGATTGAACTGAATGGAACTCCCCACACAGAGCCATTAAACAGTCGTGCTTTAGGAATTGCTTGCACTACCTGATTGCAAAGCTTAGAGCTGTATTCATGTACAAACAAAAAATAATCGTGAAATTGTCTAGATGAACAAGCACTTCAATATCAGTAATATTTGAAACAAGAAATAAATTCATGTGCTCATGCAAGGACATTCATTCAAACTCCCAACTCTTTGTATGAACAAAAAGTCCCTATAATTCATCTATGTTCAGATGAAAATATGCATGAAAATATATTCTACAATCTGCATTTATAGCAAAGCAGGCCGAAAACTTAATAGCAGCAAAACATGGAAGATTGAGCATTCCCACATTTAGCTATAAACAAAACATATAGATTATATTCCCTAAAATTTTACAATCAGATTTCGTGCTTCTGTAAGGAAGTTGGATGCTATCCACATTCGAAATTTGACAATGTGACCCCGCATGGACGGCCCACCATTTCTTTGAAGTCTGTTCATTTTATAATCCATTTTTCTTGCTCAGACACTCAAGAATTGTAAGTATACACCGCTTAATTCCACTAGACTAATCTATCTTATATAGACTGAAAATTGGAGGTCAAAATCTTGTAAATATTTTATGGCTGCTACAACTTGGTGGCAACCCGTGATCTTTATCTTGTTTTCTACTAAATTACTTTGCTTGTCAATCTCATAATCTTCTGCAGGAAAGTAGGGACGGTCAGCCCGAGCAAGAATCAGATCATAAGCCGAATATAATAATGGTGTTTCGCAAGTTAGATGATCACTAATGGCTTGGGAAGAGATTGCTTATGCCATGCATTATTTCTAAAACTTATTCGACAGAGAGGAAAGGACAAAAAGTTGAGATCGTGGACACGGGAGCATATCTTATTCGTGATGTTAAAGTTGCAGAAGACGCTCCCCCTGCTATTCACAATTAGCAAAGTTTAAATGCATCGTAAATCTCTGCAAAAAGCAGGGCCAGATGTCATCCATTTCTGGCGGGATTTGTGAGGAGAATTGAGATCTGATAGAAAATGATGAGTGGTCCATTCAGCTTCACACGCGTCTGTTGGGTTTGCATTAAAAAAGGAATACGTATGGAGTGAAGCCTGCATACAGCAGGAGGCCGAATCGAATACAAGGGAAGGCGACATCTATTGGACGATGGAAATGGAATCCCAATCCCGATTTGAAAATGTTGGTGATAACCCTAGCCTCCGACTCATCAGACCATAAGACCGAAACCAGATCCACTACTGAGAATCTTTTGTTTGTACACAATTCTGTTGTTTGTACATAATTGGACCTCACCATGGACGTTATCGTTTTGGGATTTGAAAAAAAAAAAAGCAATCGATACCTTTGCCTGCGTTGTAAAGCTGTTCCTCCTCCTGATCTCGTTACGAATAATTACAATTCGACATTTCCACCCTCAACAATATACGGAAGACTTTTCTGGGCATTGCAGAGTGGAACCGAATTAGCTGATGGACGTGCTCAAGTAAGTGAAGGAAAAAACGACAAAATGCAGTTCGTAACACAACCTTCCAAATTTTCTTTTATCAAATACAATGCCTTTGACTACATATTCGGACATATAACATAAGCGCGGTTACATTAATCTCGGTCGTACCAAACAAATTTGCTCTTGGGACCAATGTTTTTTTTAAAGTTCACGCTCCAATTTCCTTGATGTGATTACACTTCCAGGGTTGCGGTTGACAACAGGAGTGACGTCTTCGGGCGCTGTCTGTGCCCAAGGTTTTCAGTAAGGTGGTTTGGCTTCAATTTCCTTTGATATGATTTCACCGGGTTGAAAAAATCGGAAAACATTATGTATCAGTAGTGGAGGAATTAATGCCGTATATGTTAGGATATATTATGCATCAGCAGAGGAAATACCTTTGATATGAACATCTGGAAACATTCTTTGATATGAACATCTGGAAACATTATGTATCAACAGTATAAGAGTTAATGTTGTATATGTTAAAATACATTATGCATCAAGAGAGTAATTAATGCTGTATATATATTATTCAACATAAAGTACAATGAGATTAATTAATGCTGTATATTTCACTATATATATTTTCCGATATAAAGTACAATGAGATTAGAGGGTATATATTCCTTAATTGCTATACTACAAGGTGCATATTATTTGCTTGAGGTTGCCCCCCCCTCATAAGATTTGGCAGGTTTGGTTAATGCTTCTTGCACTGAGGTTAATGTGTTTGGTGAGTGTCATTTGGAGGTGTTATGCTTTTTTGGCTTGAGTTTCTAGCTGCATGATCTTCACCTCTCATACTTAGTCTTCTATTGTTGGTGCTTCTGCAACCTTGCCTTTCCCGCATGGTGTTGAAAGAAACCTAGGGGGTCTATGTTGTGAGTTGAGTTCATGACAATGTGGTTTGGTTTAGGGTCCCCATTGTGAGTTAGGGCATTGACACCAAGTTTTGTGATCTAGTTCAAGGCCCCCATTATGACTTTGAGCACCAACAAGGTTTGGCAAGGTTTTCTTTTGGGGCTTAGAGGGGTTGGCTGTGCTTCAAGAGTTTGGTTATGCTTTGTCTCTTGTTCTAGAGCTTAGGTTTTCTTGTTGGTATTTCCACTGTTTTAGTGTCTGAACGAGGTTGGTTTTTCTATGTTGGTTCTCTGCTTCAAGAGTTTGGTTATGTTTCATCTATTTGGGTATTTGCTTCTATATATTCAAACCCTCGAGCCTTTTTGTGCCTCATGATGGAGTGCCAATTCAATAATTTCTATGCTCCTTAATGGAGGAGGAGCGTGCAAAGGCTAGAGGTGAGCGGTTCATTCTTGTAGTGGCCCATAAGCAAAGAGGAAGAGGAACTTGTATTGCATTCCTAGGATTCTTCTCTTTTTATGGTAATTTTGTAATATCCCAAGTTCTAATCCCCACAATTATAATGTAATTGTGCAAATCTTAATTAGGCTGGTGAGTCCATATGGTTGAGCGGGATAGCCCATATTGATTAATATGGCGAAGGGACTAATTATTCATTTTTACATTAAAATAATTAATAAATAATAATAGTTGGCTGCGGTAACGATGAGGGGCTATGATTCCACAAGTGAGGGGGCTAAAGAGGGGTCCAAGGGGTTACCCATTTGTATTAATTCAACCAATTCATATTAATGTTTATTCACCCTTTGAAATATCAAAGAGATATTAAAGTGATGTAAGAGTGGTAGGTGAGAAATGTCAAATCATCCAATTTATGACAAGATGAGCTAAGTACAACCACTTTTTGGGGAATGTGTGAGTCAAGCTTGCATGAGAAGGAAAATAAATTCGAGTTCATTCTTGGGGAATTTTTTCATGTTAGTTTTGGAGAGAAAGAGGAGGGTTGAGTGGTGGAAAATAAAATGCTATGCTTAAGGGAATCCATTAATGCACTAATTTATATATGATGAAAATGGGGCTGTAGGCATGTTATGAAGGCTGTATTCCCGTGAGTGACATTTTCTATTGAAGAAATGGTTCAAGAGCCTTGAGAAGGCTGTGTCAACACTCCTAGAACAACAAAGAATTCCTAGCATCCCTACTTGTGAGATTTTCTAGCCAACCGAGTGCACTAGAGATCAAGAGGGAAGTGGGAATGCTTGATGGATTGTGTGCAATGAAGGGGGATCCCATTCCTTGGGTTGTGTGGGTTGAGGGGAAAGAGAGAGCCGGTGGATTGGAATTTGATGTGGAGTAGAACCTGAGTATTGGGTTGTTGAATTATGGAGAGTGGAAAGCCAAGAGGGCCATGCCTCCTTGTGGACTCATAGCCTCAGCTTGGGGGTGGTTGGATGATGAGGTTTGGAACATCAAGGCTATGGCTAGGAGGATCATCCTGTACACAACCAATCGGTTCAATAATTTTAAGATAAAGTTTTCTGTTGTGTCTTGAATTTTATTTCTGCTTTGTTTATGTCTAAATTGATTATTGTTGAGTTGCTTGCTAACGCCGCATTCATGGTTTTATTATTGCTATCATTGCGTGAGTAAATTTAGCATGTTGTTGAGTTTATTTGTATAAAGAGAAAAAAAATTGTTTTGTTGGTTCTGGGTAGTTTACAATTAGTATCAGAGCTATAGGTTACAACACTTGGCTTGGAGGGTTTGCTACAAAACATATAGAGTTGTTTTTGTTGTGTTTTATTTGGGGAATATATATATATATATATATATATATCATATTTTTCCAAATCCCTAATTTTTGTGTGTATATCAATGGAAAATCGACATGGGTATGTCGATAATTGGGATTTAGCAAGAGGGTTTTGGTCATGGAGGTTTAAATAATCAATTATGTGGTAGCCGCATAGGTCTTTTGGGGTGAAATTGAGTTCACCTAGCTGGAGAAATCGAGGTCAAAATGCCTTGAAATTTGGTTTTCGTTTGAGATTTCTTGTTGTAGAGGTCAACTTGGTTGATTGAAGGGTTGAATTTCTCTATGGAAGGGTCGAATTTGGATCAGAGGGCGAGTCGGGCATTGTCGTGACAAAAGCAAGTTCAAAAATCATGAAAAACGACCAAGTGTTGAAAATGTTGGAGCCACCAATATAGTGTGTATCAATGAAGATAAAATATCTTTGCTGATACATCGACAAAGGAAGAGCCTTAGAAAGTTGTCGGCAAAGAAAGTCAATCTCACGTCGATATGTCAGAGGAGAACGCTGATTTGGTGATGATACATCAACGAAAAAGATAGGTTCTCATCACCAATAGAATGATGAAAGATTAGTTTTTGTCATTGATAAACCAATGAAGGAAATATTTTTGTTGTTGATACACTGTGTATCGACAAAGAATGCACATCTTCCGTTGATACACCGGTGAAAAAGGTAAGATTGTGCCGCTGATATGTCGACGAGGAAAGAAAAAAATTGCCAATGAAAGGAAGACAATTTGCCAATGGAAAAGATAGATTTTTTCCACCGATACGTTGAAGAGAGATATGTTTCGTTGCCGATAAAGGAGAGTTTTAGCAAAGGAAGTAAATCTTCCGTCGATACATTGCATCGATGAGAAAATAAAATAAGTCGCTGATACATTGAAGAGAAAGAGGATAACTCACCGATATAGCGTGTATCGGTGAGGAAAGTGAATCATGCACTGATATGTTGGCAAGAAAAAAAACATTCCATCGCCAACATGTCAAAGACAAAAAAATTAGGGTGCCAATACATCAGCAAGGAGGATTTTTTTGGTGCCGATACATCTGTGAAAAATGGATTCCTGACATCGATATATCAGTGAATGAGAAGGAACTTGGTCCTTGATAAAGAAGAAGAAGAAGAAGAAGAAGGAAGAGAGAAAGAGGGAAGAGAAAGAAGAGAGAGAAGAAAAGAAGAGGAAAAGTTAAGGAGAAATAACTCAGCTTTGGATGAAATTTTAGCTTTGGATGCAATGACGTGGGCTACAAGAATTCCAGTGAGGACCATTGGCTAATTTTGCTTCCATTTTCTTAAAAACATGAACTAACGAATTTTAAAGGTGTGGGTCGTGCTGCGGCCCATATAAGGGTGAAACTTTTATAGATAGTTCAAAAAGTAGGCATGGAGAGATCCATTTAGGGTCCTGGTGAAATTCAAAGGGGTGTGGAGTGGAGATCCTAAAACAGGGAAAAATCCATTGTTTCTGGGTGCATTAGGGGGATTTTTGAAAACTTTATAGGAAAGTAAGGGACCTCAGATCACTTGTCCATAAAATTTTATTTACTCAACTTTTTATCTACTCATGAATCCAGGCAACTTTATCTTGAGGAGATTTTTTCCAGTTTTTCTCCATTTGGGAGATAACCATTTTTGGCCAAAAATTCTAAGTCTGGAAGAAATGCAAAAGGACAAAATTGCCAAATATAGGTTGATGCAGAAATCGGCTGGAGTGTCAGATTATAAATATAAGAGTTTTGTGTATTAAAATCATGAATACTATCAACACCCAATACAAAAGTTTTTCTTTTTATCGCCATATTTTCTTTTACAATAGTATGAAGTTAGCCCTTGAGATTTTGGTACCAGTAAAATAGGTGAAAAAGGAGTGAAATTGTTGATTTCAAAAAGACATACATTTCATCTCAGAAATCATAGTAAGGCATGAGTATAGATATTGGAAAGATAATCTAGGGGACAACATGATGAAATGATTGAATTCTTTGAGAGAGCATTTGGTTGTTTTATAAATTTGCAGGGGAAATGACAATTGAGCTCTGGGAACCATGCAAATGTTCAAAATGAAGTTTTTTCAAATAATGTCAATTTTGGAAAAACGTTTGCAGATGTTACAGGTACATGCCAGATGTCAGTAATAGGTAAGAAATAATTCATATAATCATGATAGTTCTTGTGCAAAGGTATATAGGCACATTTGAAAGTGCAATAGCCTAGTAATGGAAAGAGGTTGATTTCTAGTAAAAAGGTATTATTAATAATGGAACACTCAAGAAAATAATGTTATGTCAAGAGATTATTGATCGGATGATTAGGAATCCTAATCATCAGAAAAAATGGCAATACAAACTTGGGCATTATGCAAATGTGTTGGAAGATTCATCAATAAAAAGTACTGATGATGTAGGTTGTTTACTCTAGAATAAAGACAAGTTACAACATGAGGGAGGGGAAGAAATTTGATGCAGGAGCATAGGCTCATCAAAATGAAGTCACCCATGACTTCATCAAAGTTGAGTGAATCAAAGGAGACCTAGGGTCTCACACTTGTGTAATTTGTTATTTTGGATAATGGGCAAGGATTCTAGATCCTTTCCACTTGTAAAAGATAAGATAGGGTTTGTTAATGGTTAGTGAGTCACTGATGACTCGTAGGGGTCAGTTGAGTTTGTTAAGGACTCTGTTCCTTAATCATAGGATCTGAAAACAGATCTTTCCATTGTAATATAAATACAAGTTTTGGTTGATGATTAGATAGCTGAACCTAGTTTAAGCCAGTTTAATCTAGATGAGGGTTAGCTCACAGAGCTCGAGGAATATTGAATGTAGATCAAAGAGGGGAAAGCTCGGAATTCAATTCCTGGAGCATGCACAAAGACTCATTGCTCTGTTTTGTAAAATTGGGGAAATTCAAGTTTGTAAAGAAGGTTTTATTTCTCTGTTGAATTCAATTCCAGTATTGCAATTATTGATATATTAAGTGTTGTTATCACTCTGTGTATATGATTATGATACTTTTGTTCTCGTTGATGGAATACATATGATTTGTCAATATTGTTTAAGGATCCTTGGAATCGAAACAATACTGTAACAAACTGATGTTTTCATTCTGCAAGCGTTGGGATTAATGGTGGAAAGCAGAGTAGAACTCGAGGAGATCAAAGGATTGATCGTTCAGATCATATGAAAGACAGACGGTGGAGATCAAAGCGGAACATTAGAAAGATCAAAGGTCGACGATACCGATCATCCGAGGAGATAGACGACCTAGATCTGAGCGGAGAAAAGGATCAACAGTCCAGATCGCAACGGAGAACGGAGGGTTCAAACTCCGAGGTATTTGGTGATTTCCGTTGGAGGACACGTGTCGAATGGTGTATGGGAGCGGAATTTGCATGGAGGGTATAATCTGTACGGTATGTGATTTTCCGTTGGGCTATGGTTATGTCGTGTGGTTGTAAGGTGCTTGGCATCGTGTATGAAAATATTCCCGTTGAGTACTAGATAAAAAAAAAAGTGCTTAATCTGCGAATTCGATGGGAGTCCTGCCAAATAAAACTAAAGTGCCGAGCATAGTGACAGATAACTAAGTTTAGTGCTGTCAAAGAATGGAAAGACCATATTCAAGAAAGATTCCAGTACAGTAAATTGTGGAATCGAGGATCTACTTCGACATAGCAGGTGGTGCCTGCATCAAGTGGTATCAGAGCAAGGATTGCTCTCTGTAGGAGGTATCTTTTATTCTCTGTGAAGGAATTTACTTTTATATATTCATGAAAGTATGGGTGCTGTCATAACTAATGCTTGTTTTGGTTAGCAC
>SNQJ01S0080676.1:10516-30839 GCA_010110895.2 Picea sitchensis | reverse complement strand
TGAAGTCATTTTAACAACAGGAGAAAATATTTCATCAAAATCTATACCTTTCTTTTGCGCAAACCCATTTACAACAAGTCTATCCTTGTACCACTTTTCTCCTCCATCTTCTTCCTTCAACTTGTAAACCCATTTATTCTGCAATGCTCTTTTTCCTACAGGCAGCTGAACCAAGTCCCAAGTCTGGTTATTTACCAAGGAATCCATTTCCTCCTTCATGCCTTGCTCCCACTTCCTTTTGGTGTCTACCTGCATTGCCTCTTCATAACATTCTAGTTCACCAGAATCAATGAACATTAAATAATATAATGAAGGAGAGTATCGTTCAGGGGTATACTTAACCTGGTAGATATTCTAACCACACTTGTAGGAGTTTGAGGTACCTGTTGTTGTACATTTTGATTTTCTGGTTCCTTTGGAATTTCTTTTCCAGTGATCTCATCAAGCACTGTGTATTCTGGTTTTTCTTTTTCCTGTTTCTTTCCTTGCAACTGATCTTTGTACCTGACCTTATCATTGAATATAACATATCTACTCCTAAATATTTTGTTATTTTCATAATCCCATAAGCGATAACCAAAATCATTAACACCGTATCTTATAAATGTACACTTCTTGGATTTTGCCTCAAGCTTTGTTCTATTTTCTTTATCAATATGGATAAATGCTTCACAACCAAAATTCTTCAAAAAAGAATAGTTTACCTTTTTATCTGTCCATGCCTCTCCTCTCTCTTTCCCTATGCCTTCATCATTTTTCCTTTTTCTGGTTGGTTAAGTCAGTTTCCCACTACTGAGTGTCTTGGCCATTATTCATTTTTGAGTGTTCGCGCATTTCTTTTCTGTTTTTCTTGAAAGGATGAAATATATGCTGGATTTGGTTTGAATTAATTGTCATCATATTTTCCATTGATGCAGCTCACCATAGGTCAACCAAGACCTTTTATATATGCAGGAAACACCCGTGGAAAAACACAACCATTTAGAATGTTCATTATCACGCCAGGATTGTCGAAATGAACATGGAAATTTTCAATGGTAAAGATCCATTAAGAAAATCATATCAATGGCTGTCATCCATTCGGGGTGTAGAATTGCATGGAGTTTAACACCAAGAGTCATCAGAAGTCCTGAACCCCTGAAGTATTTAACATGAATTAATCTCAGGTCAATTAGTGATAAGAATTGGCTAATCACTTCGACAATTTTCCTTTGGGAGATTGGCATACTTTAGATCCACTAATTCCCGAAGACCTGAAGCCTGAACTCCTGGAGACCTTAAGGGAATCTGGACCATTCATCGATCATGACATGCGGAAATAGACCATATACTTCCACGATTTTCACTTCGGGAGTTTTTCGAGCTTAACATTCATAAACTCCTGAACTCCTGAAGCCTGGATTTTTGAAGAGAATCTGGACCATTCGTCGGTCACGACACACAACAGAAGATCATTCACTTCAGGGATTTTCCTCCAGGAGAGTTTCAGGTTTCACATTCGAAAGTCCCGAATTCCCGAAGACCTGAAGTCTCGAAGTAAATCTAGACCATCCATCAGAGGGGACATGTGACAACATATCATTTACTTAGGCGGTTTTCCTCCGGGAGATTTTTCATGCTTCACATTTGAAATTCCTGAAACACGAACTTCTGAAGAGAATATGAACCGTTCATCCATCAGGACATGTGGCGACAGATCATTTACTTCGACGATTTTCCTCTGGGAGGTTTCGAAGCACTAACATTTGAAACTCTCGAAGACTGAAGTGTTGAAAACCTGGAATAAATTAGGACCATACATCGATGGAGACACGTGGAAGTAGATCAACCACTTCAGCGGTTTTCCTCTGGGATATCTTCACGCTTAACATTTTGAAAATCCCGAAGTCCCAAAGCCCGAACTCCCGAAGTAAGCACAGACTGTTGATCTCAAATCAACCGATCCATTAATCCTTGAAACAAGTGAATGTCACCTAGGTCTCAGATCGTGATCAGATCGACGACTATAGTTCATTGGGGGGACGCAAACTACCCGAACGTTAATTTTTTAGGGTGGTCCTACAATTCAAACCATGGTTTTGTTGGAAGGGTATGTGGTAGTTTGTGGGGGATTGTGGGCCTAAAGGTGGTGTGGACCCAAACCACCCGCAACGAATTCCGCAATCACGTGATTATATGACACCATGTCACATCCATGTCGCCTCCACTCATCCCACTCACTACTTTTTCCCCTCTCACCGCACGCCATCTATCTTCCACACACATCTATCGCCTCCACCTCCCCTCCACTTCATCTACATCTACGTTGTCCACCTTCACGTGCCATTTTTTTCCTATTGGACACCCACCTCCATGTCTTCCTGTTCACGATTATATCATCACAGAGAAAGCAAGAAGAAGGGCCAGTTACAAGCGAGACAGAGTACGACATAGAGTTAGGTCTCAGTCATAGGCCGACGTAGATTAGTTCCATAACACTTCAACAGGCTCTTCTCATGCAACCATGTTATCTCCAGTAGCCTCCAACATCTCACATACATGCCATCATTCACCACAGAGCTCTGCTCTGTCACTCTAGGGCCTATTTTCAGTCAAATCAGTTCCTCCAACACATGCATTAGTTCTGTCGCAGAGACAGTATTATTTGTTATTTGATTAAGTACTACATTTTCCTAGATTAGATGCAAGAGAGGTCTTTTGTGTGTGATAAGAACCACTCTTTCTGATTAAGTCTAGTATCTTAGTGAAGTTGATTATTTGATTTACGAACATTTCTCTAAATTGAGGTCTCAGTCCCCTAAGGACATGAGCCTTTGCAACTCTTTTAAATAGTTAGTTTTTGGATATTGCAAAGGTCCGATTTTTTGAGGAACGAATAGAAATACAATAGATTGGTTAGACCCGTTTTATGCATGGATTAAATCTCTCTACCTGGTGAACATACTCTTGATGACAATGTTTCGTTCAACTCTTCATGTGTTTTCATTCTTATCTTGAATACAGTTTTTGATTTGTGCAACATACATCTCATTTCCTTTCAACTATTGTATGACTTATTTTTACTGATATGCAACCTGTCAAACAGTTAATTCTTTGGTGAAGATTTTTTTTTCTGCAACCTGTGGGAGTTATTGTGTTTTGATACATGTCTGATGTCTTGAAATGATATTTTAAGTATTGAACTTCTTACAGCGGATTATTCATTGAGTAGATTGTTGTTTCCCCCTGTTTTCTATTATTTCACTGGTCTATCATTAGTGTGCCATCAAAAAAGGATGGCTCTCATCCACATCATTCTTCCAACCCAACCTTGCCTTTGTCTTGATAGAATAACCCTCTGACAAACCAACAAAAAGTTAAAAGAAACAATCATTCTAAACTGATAGGTGGCCTAGCTTTTCCCTTTAGCAGTCAAGTGCATACCTTAGGACCAACACTTGGAAAGCTTCTCTTAATGCTTTTCGAGCACAGAAACAAAATTCTAAAGAATCATAAGTAATCACTTACCCTCTTAAGGTCTGATAGACCAATTCGGTCTTAGTGGGCATTAATCATCATCGTCATCATCATATAAGACCTTTCTAATTAGCAAATTATGTCAATTAAAAATGGTATAATATACATGTAATTTTAAGGGACACCATGATGTTTGATCATGTCAAATATATATATATATATATCAATCATAAGACATTTCTAATTAACAAATTTATAAAATTTATATGGAATTAGTCATTAGATAAAATGATTTGATTTACAAATTGTTTTAAATTAAAAATTACAAGATTTTAATGAGGCATTTACATGAAATATAGTTTAAAATATTTTGAGTGAACATCATTTCTAGAAAAGACAAGAGTTGTGTAATATTAACATAAACCATTGGAATTCATTTCTTAATAAATTTTATGTTTCCCCCAAAGTCTTTGAGTTTGAGGGTATCCAAGCCACTCATCATTGTGTTGATATGTTCATGCGCTAAAAATAGTGATTAAAATGTAAAAAAGAAAAGAAGAGAAGATTTACAAAAAAAGATATTTGCCTTTTTTCTATATTCAATTAATCTTAAATATAAAATATAAAATGATCAAGGCTAGCCATGTCAATAGGTCAACAACTTTGTTTAAAAATATTACTAGATACTACTAGAAACTACTTAATGCTCGGTATTTAATGGTTGACTATGCCAACCTCCTTCTCTAAGGCTCTCTTGAACACATCAATTCCTTCATGTTTAAATAAAATTGTCCCATTTTTTTCTATAGATTTGGGAAGTTGGTGGTAAGAGTGTATGTTGGTATCCATGTAGCCTTAGTAGGGATTTATCCCCTATGACCTACACAGTAGCTGGTGGATTCCTTGGTGCATGGGGTTCAAGAGAAAACATCCTAGAGCACGTCTTCTTCCAATGGTGATTGTAAATCTATAATGTTGTGTTGTGGATGCATGATATAAATGTCTTCTTCTGGATAAGATGGCTCATACAACTTTAGTTGATTGACATTTATTACATTATGTATGCCTAACAATATATGTAAGTCTATCTTGTAGGAATTGTCACTAATTTGTTGTGGGATTGCGTATAAACCATAGTTGATTAGCTTCAATATATGGTGTTGACTATCTTAAAATGTTGTCAGCCCAACCCAACTCAACCTAACTATCCTCCAATATGTCATACAATTTATATAATCATTTTCTAGTTTTTTTTAACGAATCATTATCTCTTAAAAATAAGATATCATTAATATGACCATTACAATATAAATATCAATATCCATATCAATATCAATGGTATTGGATATGACTATGTTGAAATATCTTATCTTTTTCCAAATTGAAGAAACAATCTTTATGAGAATATAAATATACTTTAGAGTAACTCAACCCAACTATCCTCCAAATGGTTGTTAGATCCATTGTTAAGCAAGAAGGAATGATAGCAAATAGTCTCAATAGACTTGTGGGAGTATATGATAGATTTCATGGTATTGCAAACAAAATCAAGATTAGGAGGTTATCCTTTAATTCTTGGAAGACCTTGGCTAGCAACCGTTGATGCCTATATAGGATGTAGAGTTGGTGACATGACCATTTCTTTTGGACAATCCCATAAAAAGTTGACATTGTATCCTCCACTTAGGCCATTCCTATAAGCTACATAACCAATATGGACTGAGGATGAGTAAAATGACACATGCTATGAGGATCAGGCCCAAGTTGTTCCTATCATTGATAAATCCTTGACTTTAAAAGACATGCATATAGAAATTATGATCTCAAATTTCATGCAGAACCTATAGCCACCAGAGTTTCAAATTGAAGGAGTAAACCAAAATTTTGATGTTGACAATAGAAACAATACAAACCTCATGGAATCCAATTCAATCAACCTTATATGCTTAATAGATGTTCCGACTACATCATTATTCATTTCATCAACCATGGTAGTAGAAGTTTTCACTATTAAAACTCTGAATATTAATAACTAGCTAAGCCCTCTATATAGACAAAGTTGATGAATATACTACAAGAGAACATCACAACCTTTACATGGGAATATAAAGATATGATAGGTATTAACCCAACTATTTGTAAACATCATATCTATATCAATGTGTTGATCTGGCAACAACCTCACAAACTATTATGGACTCCAACATCCGATGGAGGGAAAATAGCATGGGGCCCCTACTTTTATTTTGGATTTTTAGACCTTCATCAACTTTATTATACATTGTCTTCCTTTACTTTGAATTTTTTCTTATGGACTTGGTCGAAAGCTTGCTTTTATTTTTCTCCCAATCTCTAAACAAGTTGGTTTTGCCCCTTTGAAATTCTTCCAAAAACAACTTGTACAAAACCTTCCTTTTCACATCTTCCAAAAATTTTCTTCTTTATACCATATAAACAT
Organism: Picea sitchensis; assembly: GCA_010110895.2. Lineage (NCBI taxonomy): Eukaryota > Viridiplantae > Streptophyta > Pinopsida > Pinales > Pinaceae > Picea > Picea sitchensis. Next base: position 24,925 of record SNQJ01S0080676.1, on the reverse strand, counting down.
TCTCTGGCCATGCATTAGTGTGTATTTCACCTAAAATTGCTTTGTCTATGACACAATACGTATCACACCTCAACCCTTCTTAGTTGTGATATATTGGATTGCTATGGATTTGTCTCTATAGTGACAAAGGGGAATTGTAAAGAAAATTCCTTCCATCCACCTTGTCATTGCATCCTTCAAATATTCTATTCCTTGAGATGTATTACATGGGACACACAACTTCCCACTTGTGTGTGTATTACATGGGACACACAACTTCCCACTTGTGTGACACATTGCACAGACCCAAAGATCCCCCCCCCCCACAATGTTTCGCAATGAAAAGTTTTATGCATACGATGTATCACATGGACTAAAACTTTACACTTGCAGGCCATATCGGTCAAAAAACCACTTTTGATGCGACACATCACATGAGATGAAGTTTTTCTCCTTTGTGGTGTATCGCACCAAAATATTTTTCGTGTGATATGTCGCACTGCACCAAAGTTTCTATCTTTGCGACAAACCTTTTATCGCATCGCACCAAATTTTATTTTTATGTGATATATTGACATGGCCATTGATGTGCTGGGTTTTCAAATTTTCTAAAAAGGTAAACGAGTTTTTTAAGTCTATATAACGACCTATTCACTCGTTTGTCAACACCATTCTTACTTGAACACATGTCTTGAGCTCGGAGACCGACTAAGCACACGCTTAACGCATCCACGTCCTTGTAGATATTTTCATTGAGAGAATCACTAATGACCAACCAACATCTACTAGGTACACACTCGTGCTAAGAGTTTAGGCATTTCCTTGGTTTGCGTTAGTTTTAATGAATTTTTATTTTAAAAAATGAATCTACCATGCAGAATAGAGATTTTATAGTCATCTACCAAATATCTTGCATAGATTGACCATAAGACTTTCTCCTCACCACCAAAATGCCTCCTGTTCACTAACTGAATTTCTCATTCACTCCCTCGGTCGAAATGACTTCGATTCCCATGCTCACCACTTGTACCTATATATTATCCAAATTCCATCACAAGGTCCATTGCTTTTTTCGAATTGGGATTATTGTATCACATTGCACGACCTAGAGATGGAATTTGATAGTTAAATTTTGCATCATGAAGAAATCTAAGCATCAAATATGACCAACACTCCAACATACCCATCCTCAAAGAGCTTTGAAATATAATTGATTATAAACATCAAATTTAATTAGTGGCATTGATTTGAAATCCCAAACCTGGTCGCACCTTCCTCGCTTTGTTCAAGTTTCAAAGAGATCGTCAGGGGTGCCATCTATAAAACATAATGAATGCCCCTCCCACTCTTATCACAAAATAGTAACCTTCCATGGGGAAAATATAGTGCATAGACGAGGAGAAGAGATTTTATTTCAAAATGAGAGATTCATAAAATCATGAATCTTTTTCAATATTCAAACGGTTGACATAGCGATCTTATCAGATACAAAACCTTATGATCTTTGTTTTCCCAGGGGAACTCACACAATATGTTTAATGTGATTATTTTTCTTCCCTCCTATTATCATTCTCTTTTCAAATGTCATGTAATGTCCCCTTCCTCTTGATCATGACGAAGGATGACTTAGTAGCCTATATGACTCTTGTAGGCTATAGTTAATACAAAAAGGGAGTCAGGAGGATTTATTTACTTTCACTAGGTTAGAGTATGTTATATTTATAAAAGTGACATTAGGTGAAAAAGTAAATTATTAATAACTTAAACATTAAAAAGTATTTTGTAATCTTAAGTGAAAATTAAAGGGAAAATAAGGGTCATATTTGATTTGGTCTTAAAGGGGAAAGATCTGGAAGGATCGAAAGAAGAATAAAAGGAGGGGTAGCATTTCACTTTGGCATTATGATTTGATCTCTTGTTTGATTTCTCTTGAGAGCCAATTTTTTGTTAGGGTTTTGATCTGTATTTTTCTCAAAACGAAACGAGACAAAAACAAAAATATATAAGAGAACAGAGTAATACAGTGAAACCCGACTTCTATTAATGAATAAGAGAGAAAAACAATGTAGAGTAGAAACTCATAGAATGGGGTAGCTTATCTCTAAAAACAAAGAGATGTTAGCTATGCTTTATTCACAACAAGCTTTACATCACACTCCATTGCATGATTAAAGGGCTTCCTTCACCTCAATTATATATGAGAGAGTGAGAGGAGAACAATTCCCATGATGCACATGAGATAAATTGGACTAAGTTTATAAAATTCCATAGGAATGTAAAACACTAGGATTTTATGGGCAGTCACCCATCCTAGTACTACTCTATCCTGGGTGTTCTTAACTATGAAGTTCTAATGGGATCTAGTGCATTAGCACTATGCTGTAGGCATGTACACAAGATTGTTAGGGTATCATTACATGATGTTTATAACTAACAAATGAAGATGGTATTACATTCCATTCCCCATCAAAAGGGTGAATATCATGGTTTATCAAAACCATTGGCTTGAAATGTTGATTCAGTGGAAAAGGTGGTTGGCCACCGAGATCCACTTGGATTATTCATCCCCCCTTAGGAAGCAACGGTCCCCATTGCATCAAGTTTCCTCAGGAGATGGTGAAAATTTTACTGAATCTGAACCTTGGTGAGTCACTTGCCTTGTTGAAGTATATTTCATGCTTGTACTTTGACTATGGAAGGATGTCATGAACCTGTTGGAGGTGTTGTATCCATTCAACAGATTTGGCTACATGATCTGCCTTGTTCTGAGTGTAGGAGGAATCTGTCGGTGATTATGCAACAAGAAGAGATATATTAATGGGGGATAACAGTTGAAACCCCAAGCACACATGATATGGGTCGTGGCTAATAGAGATATGTTCAATATGTGGAAGACTCTCATTCTCTTTGTGCTCCTCTACAATCTCATTGACATGCTTTTACTGCATAGAAATGTCCTTGGCCAAGGTTGCAGTGGTCGAAGTGACTGGATCATGAAGAGGGAAAACTTTGTGGTCTGATAGATTACTTTGTGGCATTGTTTTTATGAGATCAATGAAGTGGCAGTAGTTAGAGCTACCTCTGGTACCTTGTATGTTTGACCTCCCAGAGTAACAATGACACTGCAGGGATGCGAATCATATATAGCATGACATTTCCACATATATGGTTGTCCTAAAATAACATCACAGACTTCAAGTGGGGACACATCACACACTACCTCATCCTTGAAGGGATTGATGCCATAAGACAAGTGAAGCTATTGGCTAACACAAATGTCTTGTCCCTGACTCAACCATTTGATGGTGTATGGTTGAGGGTGTGGAATCGTTGGCATATTCAATCTCTTGACAACCATGAAATGTAGTGGGGTCCCATTTACCCACATTTGTGAGTGGAAGAGGCGCTCCTCATCCTCAAGATGTAAAATTTCAGACCCCAACCCAGTTTCAGTCTCGCTGATTTTTAAACCAATGTTTAATGCCCAAACCCAGATTTATGAAAGCCAATTAAACTCAACATAAAACAAATTTACAGAACTAAAACATGAGGATTATGAACATTGTTTTAATGCAAAAGTAAAATATATCAGCAACACATAAAAACTCAGAAAATGACACAATGTTTTTTGGTCTAACAACAACCCTGGAAAACCCACAAGGGGAAAATCGGTTGTTGACGATTAAAAACGTCAATTTAATTTCACCCGCAAAGTGTTGCTAAAGCCTATTATTATAAAACTAAATAATACTAGTAGGTGGGACTCCCTTCAACTATTGAAGATCAAATATTCTCATTTTTGATGTTGTGATGATGTGCGACATGGTTTAAGTTGGTTTATGAGATATTGTTGTTGTTGGTATGAGTTGATCTTTTGAAATGTAGATTCGTCATGTTACTACAACACATGATATTCGTTAATGTTATTGCTAAGCGTTCTTATCACACCTACACAACAAACATGTTAGTGAAATTCCATGAAGGGCAGTGTTGAGAAAGACAAAGATACTATAACAAATGAAAAGTAAAAGAGGATCTAAATCTGTGATTTTATTATACCACATGCAAACAAGTGGAAGGAAATAGGGAGCAATGCAATATTTGAAAAGGTGAAGGACTTTATAACTATCTTATATACTAGACTATATGCTTGAAAGACTTAATGGTTATGGTAAATCATAGCTAGCATTTTAATGGACATATGATTAAATTGAGTTATGTGGTCGATATACATATGGTATCTTGGATAATGGGATGTTGGTGGCTCATTTGACAAAGTAATGGACATTGATGGTTATGTGATTTTGTTTGATTTATATGATGTGAAATGGGATATGGTGATTGTGCTACTGGCTTTTAGTGTGGCGATGGTTTCGATACATGTTTGATTAATCATGTTAATGGAGAATTTGTTGGAATGATTGTTGAGTTAATGAGATATGGGTGGAGGTGACGTGCATTTACTGCACATCACCTTTAGTCTTCCTATTTTCCACCACCCTATTCGAGCTATTGTTTGATCTTGCTGTTATGTTTATGCTCCAAATTTTTAGCAGGGAAGGAACCGCTTGGCCAACTTTCGTTTTAAGGAATTCGATTATAGGTATGTCCTTTTTTTGGCCACTCATGACTCTGCTCTCATTATGAAATGATTACTAGCTCATGTGTATGGGTTTGTGTTTTCCTAAGTGTTGTAACTATTTGAAATTTTGGTTCTTGAATGAAGAGTGGATGGTTCTTCCTGTAATAATTTTGAGTTCGTAGAGGTTATTGGTCTTCTTGGGTGATAGCTCTATGTTACCATTGCTGGTTTAGTTGGAGGGGTTTTGTTTAAGTCTTGGGTGGATAGCTATCTTCACGCACTGTCACTAAATCCAGTCTCAGGCTTTCATGGGTTTAATGGTCGAAGGTATTCTGGGTCACTATGTGTGTTTACTTCATCATTTTCCACCACTAAAGGTCACATAGTGAGTGTTTTGTTCTTAACTCTGCCCTATCCTCACCTTTTGTTTTTCCCCCTTTCCATGGATTGTTACCTGTTTGCAAATGAGTCACGTCTCTCTCTCTCTGTGCACACCCTTGGCCTCAAAATTTCCACCATTATGAGGAGTTGGCTCCGTTCCCCTAGTAATGGATACTGGCCAAACCCTTAACCCTCCATTCTGGAGTTTTATAGAGGAGACTATCATTCTTTTCAAGTTGTTACTGGTTATTGTGGATTGAATAAATGATCATTACCTTGGATACAGACTCACCCAGTTGGTCGTATAACAATCATGTTGGTTTGGCATTTGGCTACTACTTCTGCGATAATAAGGATAAAACCTTCGTTGCCAATTGCACTTTCAAAATATACAGTCATCCCCCTTATGTTAATAGCTTAGTATTGCTAATGGAAAGGGCCTCTGCCCCGATTCGATTGGATGCGTGGGTATGCATAGATACCACAACTTGTTTGGTTGATTGATTTTCTACAACAATGGCGAATTGTGTGGTTGATATACAGTCACTGGTATTTTCACTAACAATTATTCGGATGATAGCTGACATTGGTTACAAATGCTTGATGTTGCACACACATGTCACGTTGTGTGTATGGTGTTTTGCAAAATGAAAGTTTGAGCATGGTAACTTTGGTTTTCTTGGGGCCGAATGATTAATGAACTAGATAACTATAGAAAGTATATCCACTATATCCTTGTTCTTGTTGGTTGTATATCCCTAAGTGTTCACAACATAGTCGATCACGGTGTGACTAAATTGAAACAATATTATGTTAAATTGATGGCTCAACCAATATGTTGAGTTATTACCGTGACTATGTGTTTGTTGTGTTAAGTGGAAATGTTGCATCGTGGGGTTTTGTTCGCTGCACACTATGTGTGGTATGGATAGCTTGGTTTTCACACTTAGGGATACCCACAAAGTTTTAATCATGTTTATTTATTGCAACCGACCACTGGTTAAAGCAGGCATGTTGTTGGTGACATTCGTGTTGGATGGGTGGTCCAACTTTTAAGTCACATTGAATTATTGTTTTTCACAGTGGCAGACCTACATTGTCTGGGAAAAGTACCCTGTGCATAGCTTGTGTCTAAATGGTGACTGTGGGTTGTATGATTAATTATCATTTCGGGCGTGGAAATCCGGTCTTGATTATTTCAGTTAATGCCTATACATGTTTAACAAATATCATTGCATTTAAATGATAAGCCCGATTGCAGTGATAGTGATTTCATTGTTAATTTGAAAACATGACCTTTGAAGTATTATTGTGATTGAAGAAATGCATGGGAAGTGGTTGATTTTGATAGTTACAGATTGGCAATGGGTACTGTGCGTGAATTTTTATAAAATACAAAGTATGTGAATGAAGGGAACGTAACCTCTTACAAATTGTGTGGAATACATATTGTCTTGTGATGGCACTATGGGATATTTGATTAATGAACAATAAACTAGTTAAATGCATAGGAACTATTACTTGGTCAAACGATTGTTGGTGGATGCATCTCCTTTCACAGAATGGTTATGGATCACTTAATTAATTTCATGAACAATAATCGTTCTTCTTCCCTTCCATTATTTCACTTTCCACTAATTACAAACCCCGTCACCTCCCATATTTATTTTTTCACTTCGTGTTCTGAGATTGATTACAATCAAGAGATTTCTATGTTAGTGGTAGTGACTTGTGTGGATTGCAGTGAGGTCTTATTGGTTTCTTTACAGTTGATTGTTGTTGTCATTGAGAAGTGACCATGTTTTCCCCCTTCATTATATCATATTTTCGCTCAATACAACCCCCTCACATATCCTAGAACCCTTTTTCACCCCCCTACTCGTTGATTAACACTAAAACAATTTGTATGAATTGGATTGCATGAGTCTGATACATTATGAGCCAAATCTATTTCATATTTTTAAGAGTTTTCATGTATGGTTATTTTAAATACTATTTGCTAATCGATCACGCATGCAGGATGATTTTTTTCAGTTGAGGAAGCCATGGCCGAGGAAACAGAGGTAGAGGTGACTGGAACCGAAGCCCAAGAAGGCCCAGGTTCTCCATACATTTTGACGCTGATTTAGAAGATCTTGGACAATTGTTTAATGCCAGATTATTTAATTGGATTGGGTAGGGAATAGTCCAACCTACGCCTGAAAGGCCTCCTTTCCAAGTCCCACAGGCCCCCATTATCCCTGCACCTCCTCTTGTCTCCTTACAACCTGAGGTCCCTGAAAATGATGGATGGCATGAGATTGTCCACCCGATAGTCTCCCAACATCATGGCTGGCCCAACTTGTCTTTGCCTTCTCCTCCACCTTTAAACCCCATTGTCTAAGCTTCCCCGAACCACTTGCCAGTGCAATCCTCCCATGCTAGCAAGAGATTGAAGACTGAAGCCCACCATGCACTTGAGAAAGGAAAAGCCACTGCTTCCCCTTCCTCACCCTCCAACGAATCTGACAAATCAGTGTCTTCCTGAATTCATTTGAGGGACGATTGTTCCCACGTTATCAATGGGATTAAGCCTAAGGGCTCTGCACAACCAAAGGAAAATTCAGGAAAATCAAGAGGTGACAACAACAATCAAGGAAGGGTTTCTTGACAGACTGGGAAATATGGATTTTGAGTTTTATGTTATCTATTGTTTTATGACAGTTGACTTCATGGATCTTTGGAAAACATGTTTATTTTGGATATATGAGTATTGTTTTTGAAATAATTTCAAATTTCATGAGTTTAAATTACCAAAAGTAAATATGTTGATGGGAGGCACAAGGAGGTGTCTTTTTCTTAACTAATGGTTATGTTATGATTGTTATGAACTAAAGGGAGTCACAAGGGGTCTCACCTACTAGTTATTATTTAGTTATGACCCTTAATTATAATTATTACTCTTCCCTCTAACTAAAGTTAGTTAAGTCTTAGACTTCTTCATTGTGCTAGGGTTACAGCCTCAAACCCAACCGCCTATCCTGCTACTGCTGCACTAATGGAAACCAAGGGAGGGGGGCTCTCGGTCCCCTCCTATAGCACCATTATGGTCAAGGAGCATGGCCCCCACCACTTCAAATGACTGACCTTTGAACTTTTGGAAGAAATGTGACAAACAATATTGGAGGAAGAAATGCTGAAGGAGAAGCTGATGGAAGTCGATCCAGAAACTAGTCATCCAAAAATGACTTGCACCTAGGAACCTGGTAAATGCATTCCACAAGCTCTGATCACCCCCAAATATATCATCATCTTTCTGAGAATAGAATATTAGAGATAGTATATGAGATATTTCTCTCTCATAGGAAAAATCTTGGGGATATGGCCCTCGGAAAAAGACTTGGTCAAATGGATTCAGCACTGGTGGAAGCCTAAGAGTCACTATGACCTCCAACTTGTATCAAAAGGCTTCTTCACAATAATACTGCACAACTTGGAGGACATAAATTGAATCTTCGAAGGAGGGATGTATTTCTACAACTCGACAGGCCTCTTTCTCCGCTTCTGGATGGAGAGATTCAGCCTGGAAAATGAAGACTTCAACCATGTCCCAGTCTGGCTATGACTATACTCACTCCCATAGGAATTTTGGCTTGAAGAGATCCTGGCAGGAATTGGCAACACCATCATAATCTACATCAAAGCCTTGGAGGCAATGAGACAACGAAGGTACACTGATTATGCCCGCATTTGTGTTTTTTTGAATATCTCCAAACCCCTCCCTGGAGCCATTACCCTAGATTACCAAGATGAAGAATGGTCCCAAAATCTCGATTATGAGCACATCCCCTTTCTCTGTTGCAAATTCCATGAACATGGGCAAGTCTTACGTGAATGTCCCTTAAATAACCCTACCAAACCTTCTTTGGAAGACCCTGACAAATCCAAGGATGGTTTCACCCAAATCAAGGGTCGAAGAAGACACCCAACCAAAAAATCCCCACCTCAGACCCCCCCTGGACCCTCTACCAAAAATTCCTTTGAATCACTTCAAACCACTTCGGATATGCCCTCCTCTTCTACCAATCCTATGAAAACCCCAGCGACCGGCAAAAACCCCGCCATTCCTGACCACACTGCCTCAACTCCCTTACAGCCCGCTGTCTCCGAGACCTCTCTCCCTGAAAAACTGGGATTCGATATAGGCAATCCAAATATGGACCTGGAAGATCAAGAGCTAGCAGGTATAGACATGGCACATCTCGAACAATCTTACCACAAGCAGCAATTATACACCATACCACCGGATCAACCACGTAAAGTACACAATTTTTTCCTCAATTCCTCAGCAAGAGGATCAATGCATTCCAACTTGAACCTAGGAATCCAAAAAGACACCTTGAAGGAACAACAAAAACCTGCAAAAGATGAGAAAAAGAGAGGTCGAAAACCAAAACACCAACTCATTCAAGATGTTGGCAACTTTCTTGTCATATCAGGACAAATTTATCTGATCTCGGACAAATTTCCTCCCCTCCAACCCCCATCGTCCTCATGAAGATAATATCCTAGAATATAAGGGGTATTAATTCCAAGAGCAAACAAGGTTTGCTCAAAGAGAGAACCAGGAAGGATCAACCAGACATATTTCTCCTACAGGAAACAAAGTGTGCAGGAGAGGAAGCTTCTTCCACTCTTCAAAAATGTTGGAAGCAAGCCAAGTAGGCGGTAGTGGATGCCAAAGGGACAACGAGTGGCTTAGCGATGCTTTGGAATCCAAACACAATTCTACTCAATGATTTCTTCACCTCCAAATGGACCATCACAACCTCCTTTTGCCTCATTGTCTCAAACAAATAGGGCTACATCACAAACTTTTATGAACCTCCTCTACTAGGAGACAAGGAAGCCTTCCTTCACCACCTAGATTGGATAGCCAACCACATTAGATCCCAACATTGGATCCTCGGTGNGGAGGAAAAAAAGGGAGGCACTCACACCTTGGGTAATGATAGTGAGATTTTCACCCACACCATCGGCCTACTAAAACTTATTGATGCTGGTATGGAAAAATGGACCCTTTACCTGGTCCAACAAATGGTCGGGGACTCAACATGTCTCTAGAATATTAGATCACTTCCTCCTTTTGGAATCCATAATGTTGGATAACCTCGCTTGGAATGCCATGGTCATCGACACACCAGTGTTGGACCATTGGCTGATACTATTGACTCTCAACATTGATGGTACCCCAGGCAGAAAACCCTTCCGCTTTGAAAAATTCTGGTTAACTCATCCATACTTCCAAACAAACATTCAACAATGGTGGGAAGAGGCGACCACTCAAACAGGAAACTTGATGTACAAATTTAAACAGAGGATAAAAAACCTTAAGCTTCAACTAAAATCTTGGAACAAGTCCACCTTTGGTGACATATTGCAAGCACAAGTACATCTCAATAAACAAATTCAAACTCTCCAACAACAGATTCAATCTCAAGGACTGACAAAATCCCTAAGGAAGCAAGAAATTATACTAAGCAATCAGATCGCAAAAATAAGGATGGATGAAGAGATACTCTGGAGACAAAAATCTCACATCTAATGGATAAAAGAGGGGGAAAAAACACCAAATTATTCCATAGATCCATGGTTCAGCGTTGGCATACAAATCGCATCACCCATCTCGTCTCGGAACAGGGGACATAAATTCAAGAACATGCAGACATAGAAAAAGAGTTTATTTCCTACTACAAAAATCTTCTGGCGGAACCCCCAATCAACAGAAAGCATGCCATCGACGCAATTCTTAGGAACATTGATAAGGAGGTCACCAAAGAGTAGAATGAGCCACTCATGAGTTCGATCACTCAGGAGGAGGTCGACCAATCTCTTAGGGATACCCCACTGGGCAAAGCTCTGGGACCAGATGGTTTCACCTCAAACTTCTTTCACTACTGCTAGAACATTATTCGAGAAGATGTTTGGGAAATCTTTGAAGACTCCAGACATTCCAGGTAGGTTCTTCAAGCCCTCAATGTGACCTTTCTCACCCTCATACCCAAATAAAACAACAGCACCTCCCCCTCACACTTCCGACCTATCACCCTTTGCAATGTCATCTACAAACTCATAACAAAAATCATTGCAACATACCTCAAACATATTATTTTGTTCCTTATCTCTTTGAAATAGTTTGGTTATGTGGAAGGTAGACAAATCTTGGACAACGTCATCCTGGACCATGAAATCATTCACTCGCTGCACTCAACAAAAAATCAAGGTATGCTCCTCAAACTGGTTCTCTCTAAATCCTTTGATAATTTAAGTTGGAGCTATTTGATATCAAACCTCCTTTCCTTTGTCTTTGATCCTATCTGGGTCTCCTGGATCGTCAATCTTACTTCTTTATCCCTGTTTTCCATTCTCATCAATGGTGTTCTGTCGAAACCTTTCTCCCCCTCACGAGGAATAAGGCAAGGTAACCCACTCTCACCCTTCCTTTTCATCCTCATGGAAGAATAACTGAGTTGAACTATCAAGGCAACCATTATTGATAATTCCCTCTCTAGCCTCACCCCCCATGACATCTCCCCCCCTATATCCCACAGTCAATTCGTGGATGACATTCTTCTCATGGGACTTTCTACCGCCAGAGAAGCTATGCGTTTCATGTCCATCATCGACCTCTTTTGTGAGGCCTTGGGCATGGAGGTGAACATGACCAAATCCCAAGTTTTCTTCTTCAACACGCCTCTTGAGATACAAAACCACCCCACCCATATCCTGGGCTTCACCCGTAGTACCCTCCCCTCTATTTATTTGGGTATCTCCCTCATTGATAATCCACTAAGAAATGCTTCATGGGACTCCCTGCTTTCTAGCTTCCACAATAAACTCTCCTCTTGGACCTTCCAATCCCTCAATCTTCCTGGGTGCCTCATCCTTCTTAAATCGATCCTACAGGCCCTCCCTGTCTACGCTTTTTCAGCCTTGGAGACACCAAATTTCATTCTCAACACTTTAAGAAACATGAAAAGAAGTTTTCTCTGGCAGGGAACCAAAGAGGGAAGGAAATTCACCTTGGTAAGCTAGAAAAAAGTCTACAAACCAAAGAACTTAGGGGGCCTTGGCCTCAAAGACCCAACCATACTCAACAAAGTCCTCAGTGCAAAAATTTGGTGGTGTTGGTTGAAGAGACCCCAAGACCTTTGGGCACATTTTTGGAGGAAAAAATACACTCCCACCTCCCTTGAAAAAGAGCTCATCAGATGGAGTGGATAGTGCCCGAGCTCGCTCATCTGGAATACAGCTAGAAACAATCGGGGACTCATCACAGACCACTCATTCTAGGAATTGCAAAGCGGGTCTTCAACACTTTTCTGGAGCGATTCTTGGCAACAACTACCATCCCTAAATACTGATCTAAACCTCAATGCCTTCATTCCTTTCACTGCTGAAGAAGAACTCATCAAAGTGAAGGATTACTGGACCCTAGATAGCCCAAGGGAAATCTGTCATATATGGAAGAATTCACATGAGGACCTGAACATCACCACTGATCCCAATCTCGAACCTCTGCAGGCACACCTTGACTCGCAAAAAATTCCCAGTCAACATGGAAATGAAATCCTCAGATGGGGACACTCCACCACAGGCACCTTCAACATCCGAAAAGCGTACCACCTAAGAGAAGGCCACAACTCTTTACAACAGGAAGAGATTTGGAGAAAAATATGGGAAACAAAATCCTGGCCGAATATCAGCACCTTCCTCTGGCTTGTTGCACACAATAGCATTCTCACCTAAGACAACCTCAGAAAAATGGGCTTCATTGGTCCATCCAGGTGCCAGCTATGTGGTTTAGAGGAGGAGACCCAAAATCATCTCCTAAACTTGTGCACCGACAGTTCAAGCATTTGGGATCATAATGCTTGCATAATGAGAATCATGGACATGAATCACATGGGACTCTGGGAAACAATAGCAGGTTGGAGAAGCATGGTTTTCCAATCCCCAATTCTCAACAAAATCTGGCAGCTACTACCGGGCTTCATTATTTGGAAAATTTGGAAATAAAGAAACAGACGAACCTTTCAAACAGTCACCAGAACTTGACAAGAAGTCTAGACCACAATCCACTCCAATCTCATTGAAACCATCTCCCTGCACCCCTGGATGGCTCAAGATCTAAATTTCCCAAAAAATGAGAGTCTCATCCTTAGCGCCTGGAAGATCAACCTCCACCCTACGATCTCCACCGCTGACCGATGTAAGCATAGCCCCGCCCATTGGGAAGCTCCACCCACAGGGTACCACAAACTAAACTTTGATCGAGAATCTAGAGGGAATCCATGACCTGCAGGATACGGTGTTGTCATTCGCAATAGAAAAGGGGAAATCCTACACATTACAACAGGAAAGCTTGGGCACAACACTAAAAATGCTGCAGAAGTTTGGGAACTCCTCTGTGGCCTACAAGTGGCCACAAAACAAGAGATTTTTCCTATCATAGCTGAGGGGGACTCACAAATTTTCATCAACCTCCTCTCCCATCTCCTTAATGGGGTTGACCAGGAGAAAATATCTCCGAGTTGGAGACTCATGAATGGGATTATCGGAATTAGATACACTCTCCAACCAAATTGGGTAATCCACCCCTCTCATGTTCGAAGATCGAAAAATCAAGTTTCTGACCTGTTGGGAAAAATCAGGATCGAGCTGGAGGAGAGCATCTTCACGTGCTCCCCCACATCAAATCCCTCCCATTCCACAATTATTTCTTATAGAAACATAGAAAACACCAAGGATCAGCCTCCGGATGGGGTATTTTTAAGCCCAGCAAGCAACCAAGATATGGGGAGGCCACTTGGTTGGGTGGCCAACCACCTGGTGCCCAACCAATCCCATCCCACCCTCTTCATCACCTCATGAATGTCATCATGCCGCCACGAACCTACACTCCCCCAACACAAACCTTCACTCGCACGAATTGGATGGTCTGGAATGCCAAAGACTTCATGGCACTGTGAGCAACTTTTCCTAGCTCACCTACTCATTTCCTTGCTCTCACTCTAGTGAAAAACCTACTCTCCGTTCCTAAGCTCTTTGTGCACAATTCACCTCCCCTCTAGCACAGCCTTCCTTAGGCTCCAAGTTTTGCAAGCTCTGGCCTCAACTTCTTCCCAATACCGCCTCTAGCATTTGACATGGCTCACCTCAGGGGCAAGGCTAAATGGGGTTGAGCCTAGTATGAGGCGAGGGGAAGAAAACTGCCCACCCTCGACCATCCTTCTGAAGCCAAGCTCCCCCTAGTTAGACCTCCAGCTAACAAGCCCATTCATGACCATCCACCTGAGGCAGATTTCTTCCCTGCCTTGGATCTCGAGGAATTAGCCACTCACACTGCTCTTCCTATATTTGAACTTCCCCCTATCCTGGCCCCAATCGCGGTGCCCATCCCCACTCAGCCCCTCAATGAGCTCACC
>SNQJ01S0080675.1:73921-85260 GCA_010110895.2 Picea sitchensis | reverse complement strand
TCAGGCTTCGGCCTTCATAAATTTTTCTCTTTTACCGAACTCTTGTTATCGCCGAAGAGATATATTCCAGAGTGTTACCTTTTAGAGTGGTTGCATCTCATGATGGCTAATCCATTGGCTAGCATTACTCCCAAAGTTCTTAGATTGACAGTCTGCTCTAATCCTTTCACAATTTGCATTGTGATGAGATCTTATTCGTTGATATCTTTCTCTTTGATCTTGATCTGTCGATGTTGAGTTAATCTCTTATTGAATGGATGATTTATGTTTATCTATAGGCTAAAAAAAAATCAAATATCATGACTTAATCAGGATTTGAGATGAATGGTTCTTGTTCACTTTGGGACTTTGTCGATTCGTGACCCCGAGACTCTGGTTTTATAGAATTCTGGAGTAGGAAAATTCCTCCGGAGGTTTACCTACTGAATAAGTCATAGAATGTCGGTGACCGCTTGATGTCGGTTAACATCTCATATTACTCTATCCTTCCATTGTAATTGAATGGATAGTCAAGAAATATTTTGGAGGATCTTAGATCAATTACCAAACTTTAATTCATGACTTCATCCTTTCGATGCTTCAATAATTTTTTCTGGTAGGAGAATATGGACATCCCTGAAGGCTGTAATCCCGGAGTGACGTGGATTGCTGACGTCACTGTTGACATGGCACTAGATGAGTGGCTTCCAAGTGTCACCTTCATTTGTGACTTTAATATACCTAATGTGCCAACTAGACCTTGATACTTTTCACCAACTGATTGGGCCACGTTTCATCCTTGTCTTTTGCCACATGTCTCCCTCCTGGATCATGGCTTTGCACTTCATGGATTTGATACTTCAAGAATTCATGATTTTTAGTTGTTTGGGACTCATCATAATCCCTGAGTGGTCAACTCCAGGCTAACTATTCCTTCCCTTTCACGACCGAACAGTCAAACAAAACATTCATTATCCGAAGCTCATTCTTGATTGGACAACTAGCGGGATTTTGGTGATTTCAAGACTCTAGGATATTGTGGCTCATTTCTACATCCATTTATCGCCAAAGCACCAAATATATCTACCACTATATATCTTCCCTTGTCTTGATCTGAAAACCTTAGTTTACTCCGGGACTTTGGGCCTTTGGACCCGCTTATCTTATATCCTTCCACTTGATCCAACGGTTGAGACTAACCCAAATTTTCTCCATGAGAAATGATGGTCGACATTCACTTCACAACTTCAAAGGTTTCAAGAATTCGTGTCTTATGGGTTCCACTTATCCTATCCTTCCACTTGGTTCTATCTGATGAAAATGATAGATCTCAAACTAATATAATGGTTGTAATTAATCCCTAATTTTGAATGGATGATTAGGATTCTATGATCCTTCATGAAGGGTTCTTTTGTGTAGGTTTTGGCTTCTGTGTGATCTGATGGTCTTGGATTGTCCCGAAGTTTCTCAATATGATCTAACGGGCTTATATTTCTCCTACGATTTCTACAATGCTATCTCTTCTGAGATTTGATCTCATCACTTGCACTCTCTCGGCATCAATGAAAATATCATACCATTGTGTCCAACATTCTCCCCCTTTGGCATTGATGGCAACCTTTTATTTGAAATATTTTTATTTCTTTTGATTATCTATTTCCTCCTCCTTTGACAACAATGATAGAAGGGATATTTTTTCACTCCACCTGTGGCAATGCTCCCCCTGTCCATGTGTCCCTTTTCCTTTGATGCAACTTTTGTGGTTTTTAATGAGGTATGCGAATTACTTCCAATTTCTGTCAAAGATTTTCAAAGGTATTTCTGGGAAAAGGTTTTGTGAATATGTCTACAATTTGTTCTTTGGTGTCCACATACATTACTTTAACCACTCTTTGAGTAATCTTATCTCTTAAGAAATGGTATTTGATTGGGATCTGTTTTGTGTTAGAATTCATTACTGGATTTTTAGAGATACTTATGGCACTAGTGTTATCCCAATTAATAATGGGATCATCATATCTTATTTGTAAATCTTCTACTGTTTGCTTCATCCAAAGAACTTGTGTGCAGCAGGATGAAACAACAATGTATTATGCCTCTATTGTGGATAGTGATGTGGATGTTTGTTTCTTACTTAGACATTCTACCATACAATTTCCTAAAAAAAATGTTCTTCCACTGGTGCTTTTCCTGTCATCTATAATACCATCCCAATCTACATCAGTGTATGCATTTAATGTAAAGTATTTATCTTTTGGATACCATAATCCAAATTCTAAGGTCCCTTTAAGATGTATGAATATTCTTTTTCCTGCTTTTAGATGTGTTTCCCTAGGTATAGATTGAAATCTTCCCACTATTCCTACAACCTGCATGATGTCAGGTCTAGTTGTTGTTGAATAGAGGAAAATTTTGATTATTGATCTGTACATAGTTTGATCTACTTTTGGTGAGTCATCATGGGAGTACTTACATGTTTACTATGGGAGTACTTACATGTTTACTATCTTCCATTTGGAATTTCTTCAACATTTCCTTGATATATTTGGTTTGGGAAATAGATTTTCCTTTTTCTGATTGAGTGACTTGTAAACCCAAGAAGAAAGACAGTTCTCCCAACATAGACATTTCAAACTCTTCTTGCATTTCAGTTGCAAATGTTTTTCTTATTATAGTAAGATTACTCCCAAATATGATATCATCAATATATACTACCACACCAATCATATTTTGATCTTCAATTTTGATATACAAGTTGTTGTGAGTAGTCCCTCTCTTATATCATTGTTTTTGTAGGTACTGATCTAGCCTTGAAAACCATGCTCTTGGGGCTTGCTTAAGACCATACAAATATTTCTTTAGCTTGCACACATAGTATTGATTTTATGTTAGCATGAATCCTTATGGTTGTTCAACATATAATTCTTCTTCTAGAGTTCCATTCAGAAATGATGACTTGACATCCATTTGATAAATCTTGAAATTTCTGAAGCATGCAAATGCCAGGAACATTCTGATGACTTCTAGTCTTTCTACTGGAGAAAAAAGTCTCTTCAAAATCAATTCTTTCTACTGGAGAAAAAAGTCTCTTCAAAATCAATACTTTCTACTTGAGCATACCCTTTACAAACTGATATGGCTTTGTTTTTTATAATCTCCCCATTTTCATTTAGTTTTTTCTTGAAGATCCACTTAGTTCCTACCACATTCTTGTCCTTAGGTCTTGGAACTAATTCCCAAGTTCGGTTCCTCTCTATACGGTCAAGTTCTTCATTCAATTCCTTTGTCGGTCTTTGCTTTTTCTATCTTCTTTAAATGATTTAGGTTCTATCATAGACAACATTTCCTGTTCCGAGTCAAATGTGAGTTTCCTTGTTTCCACTCCTGCATTTTTATCTCCAATGATCTAACTCTCAGGATGGTTCTTTTGAACCGATGGAGCTTTTGGAAAGGGTGTTTCTTCATTTTCTTCTTCATCAATATAGGATTCATTTTCATATGTTTCTTCATCATCTTCTTGTTTTGATTCTTTATCATCATCTTCTTGTTGAGATTCTTTATCAATTGTTGATATGTCTTGGGATATGCTCTTCTTTAGTTTTAGATCATCTATCTTGACATTTGCGCTTTCCACTATCTTGAGTAGTCTAAGATTATAACATATGTATGATTTATTATTAGGTGAATAACCATAAAATATGCCTTCATTAGATCTTGGATCAAACTTTCCTAAATTATCTTCCTCATTCTTAATGTAACATTTACTTCCAAAAATCTAAAGTGTTTTATAGATGTTGGCCTACCAAACCATAGCTCATAAGGATTTTTGTCATGGTTGGGTCTCAATTGAGCTCGATTAAGTATGTGGAATGTTGTATAGATTACATCTCTCCAAAAAAATTCTGGAATCCTGGTTTCATTTAACATGGTTCTTGCATCTTCTTGGACTGTTCTGTTTTTCCTTTCCACCACTCCATTCTGTTGAGGGGTCTCGGGAGATGAAAGCTGTCTTTTGATACCATAATTTTCACAAAATTTAATGAACTCTTTAGAGGTGAATTCTCCTCCATTGTCCGATCTCAGACATTTAATTTTGAGATCTATTTCATTCTCTACAAGGACTTTGTATGTTTTAAACTTCTCAAAGGTTTCTAATTTTTCTTTTAGAAAGTATACCCAGGTCATTCTTATGTAATTATCGATGTACAACATAAAACAATTTTCTCCGTAAATACTTTTAGTTATGGTAGGTTCATATAGATCTGTGTGAATAAGTTCCAATGGTTTTTTTGTTGAATGCTCTTTTGTTTTGAAACTAGCTCTTGTTTGCTTCCCTATTTGACAATGTTAACAAATAGAGTCTGAAGTCTTAATAACTTTTGGCAGATCCCTTATTGCCTCCTTCTTATTGGCTTTGATTAAGTTGTCAAAGCTTAAATGTCCCAACCTTCTATGTCATAGAAATATTTCATCTTCTTGACTTAAACACCATTTTTCTTCTTCATCCATATCAAGGATATACACATTATTAGATGTTCTTGGTGCAACTACTACTAGCTTTCCAATATCTTTTATTTTGATCTCAAATTTATGAGAATCAATGGTAAGTATGTGAACCTGATCACATGTCTAACTTACACTTAGGAGATTAGGCTTAAGATTTTCTACCATAAGTACATTTTTTTGTTTTGGTCTTGTTATTCCCTAGGCTGGCAATGCCTTTTCCCAATATCTTGGCTAACACATTATCTCCAATGGTGACTTTTCCTTTTTCTTTCTTCTTTAACTTGAGAAATTTTATTTGATCCCCAGTCATGTGCTTAGAACATACATTGTCTATATACCACTGACATCCTTGGTTTTTTGCATATAGGGCAACTTTACATTCAGTTTTGTTTATTTTCTTTTTCTTCCATACCTTTTGATTGTTGGGAATATTTATCTTTTTGTCATACTTTGACAATCTACATTCACTAGCTTCATGACCATAGTTGTTGCATTTGTAACATTCAACATTGTAGTCTTGTAAGGGGGAGAAGGAGTTATAATTTATTCTTTTTGCATTATTCTTATTGTTTTAATATCTTTGAACATTTCTTGGATTGTATTTTCTATAAGCTTTACAATGTATTGCTTTATGTCCAAAAATATTGCAGGAATATCAATATCTAAAGAAGATGTATTGATTTCTATTAGAGGGATTCCTTCTGATAATTCTATTATTCTTGTCATATTTTTCTTTAGTAGGGTGTGCAGATTTATGTTTATTTGGGACAATTTTCAATGGTATTATCCTTGTCTTATTTTATTCTCTTCTTATGGATTTGTAAGAGCATCTGCATAGATGATTGACTGTTTTTCATTCTCTTGTTTTGTAGAGGGATCATATTCCAATCCTATCTTATCAGTTAATGATCTATGACTGATAAGAATGTTGTTTAGGATTTTTGAGTTGTTTTCAAACTTAGATTGAATGCCTCCTTTTTCTAGTTTCCCTTTTAGTTGAATTATTTCATCCTCTAATATCTTACATGTTTTTTGTTTTTCATTGAGTTCTTTATTCAATATTTCTTCTTTTCTTTTGGTTTCTTGGAGTTGGGTATTTAAATCAATAATCAATGTTTTGAGTCACTAATGATTTTGGAAACCTCTTTTTCTCTTGATTTTATAGTTTCTTCAAACTCTAGAAGTTGTTCCCTTAGTAACTTGTTTTGTTTTTTAGAGTTTCTTAGTTCTTCAATTGAACGGATAAATTCTTCCTCAAGGTTGACTTCTTATTCATCTTTTGAATGATTACCATCTTGAGTTTTTCATTCCCATAAATAGAAGCTCAGATTTTCATCTTTTGAATGATTACCATCTTGAGTTTTCATTCCCATAAATAGAAGCTCTGACTCCTCTTCTTCACTTTCTTCAGATGAGTTATTGTCTTCTTGGGTAAAGAAAGTTTTCTTCTTCTTGTAGAACATCCTTTTATCTTTGGTTTTTCTCTTCTTATGATATTTGAAAGTTCTTTCATCATCACTTTCCTCTTACTTAGGATAGGGACATTTATTGGAAAAGTGTCCAATTTTTTCACAGTCGAAACATATTAGAGAAAACTTTCCTTTGTATTTCCCAGTCCCTCTCTTGAGTTTCTTCATGAAGTTGGCAACTTCTTCATCAGATATGTCTTATAACTCTTTATTGGTACTTTTCTTCTTCTTCTTATTTGTTTTAGATGCCTTAGAGGTTTTTTCTCCTTTTGATGGTTTTTCCTTCCATGTCCTCATCTCATATGTTATAATAATTCCATGGAGCTCATCTTCTGTGAGTTTGTCAAGTTATGTTCTATCTTCAATTGTGGAAATCTTGGCATCATACCTCATAGGTAAAGACCTTAAGATATTTTGTACAATAGGTTTGTCTGGGAGTTCTTCTCATGTTGCTTCGATTGAATTAACTACCTCATCTACTCTATGAAGGTATTCAACAATGTTCTCTTCTTCTTTCATCCTCAAATTTTCAAACTCGGCTCTATAGGTTTGTAGTTTGGCTTCCTTGACTTTGGTATATCTTTCGTATATAACCTCTAGTTTGTCCTAGCTATCCTTAGCTGAATTATAATGAATTACCTTCACAAATATGGGATTTTTAAATCCCCCTAGAATGGCATTGAATGCTCTTGAATTGTCATTGCAAATCTTCTTTCCTGTAGTATCTGTGGGTGGAGTAGCTGGTGCAGTGTAACCATTTTCTACAGATTTCCAGACATCAAAACCAAGAGCCAACATGTAACTTTTCATTCTTAATTTCTAGAGAGCATAATCATCTCCTTTAAAGAACGGTGCTTTGTTGGAAGGCATTCCCTCTTACTGATCCATTTATTTCAGGATCCACCTTCCAATGATTAGACTATGGTGAAGACCCTGGCTCTGATACCAATTGTTGGAAATACTAAGAGTGGGGGGTGAATTAGTATTAACTTTTTAAAAAATTAGTAAATAATTTGTTATTTTAATTATCACAATAGATCATCAATGAACTTGTATTTAAAAAATCAATTATATAGATCAAGAATTACAAATTTTATAAAGAATAATATGTGATTGTGAAGGGCACCAATCGTCTTTAGAGAACCAACTCTTGGAGACACGAATCCCCTTCTTCAGGGAACTAACCCTAGGAAGCACCAACTCCCTTGTTTTAGGGAACCAACCCTAGGAAGAACCAACTCCCTTATGATTTAGGGCACCAACCCTAGGAAGCACCAACTCCCTTATTTTAGGGCACCAACTCTAGGAAGAACCAAATCCATTGTTTTAGAGAACCAATGCTAGTAAGAACCAACTCCTGTGTTTTACACTTTACTTAGTAAAGGATATGAATCCTTTCTTGCTCCTCCCTTCCACCCTCACTGTATAAATATCTTAAGTTTTCCTTCTTGGACTCTGCTTTTGATCTTTTGATCTGGACTGCAGAGACACTTTCTTCTCACCATTCTTTCTTATTTATATAGTCTTCCAACTGGTGTGAATTTGAAGCATTGTGTCTCTTTGTTTGAACCATTGCACCTCTTTAGTTAAATTAACAATAATAACTTCTATTATTATTATTATTTTAAAGACTTCAAATCCCTTGCAAATTGTTCAACATTTTAATCCTTCACTGGTTATTTTCTTGTTTTGGATTTGAATATCTGTAGACATGCACTTCCTTCAAACCATTCTTTTCTTTGTGACTGCGGGATCAAAGCATGGTATTACCTTCTAAGGATTGTCCTTAGTGCTAGAGTTTCACCTTTGTTACCTTGAGCACTCACATGACCAACAACATAACCTTGTCATCCGGGCTTCGGCCCTTCAAAACGTTTTCTCTTTTACTAAACTCTTGTTATCTCCGAAGAGATATATTCTAGAGTGTTACCTTCCAGAGTGGTTACATATCATGTCGGCTAATCCAATGGCTAGAATTACTCCCGAAGTTCTCAAATCGACGATCTGGTCTAATCCTTGTGCAATTTTCACTGTGATGAGATCTTATCCGTTGATCTCTTTCTCTTTGATCTTGATCTAACGGTGTGGAGTTAATATCTTGGAGTTAGTAGCCTTAAAACTGTGGAAAAATCAGACTTGTTAGTGACCTTTTGATAGCTAAGTTTTAGACCTATGTCAGAGCCGAAGGGCACAAGAGAGGGCTGATAAAATTGCAGACAGTAGGAATTTTTATCTCGCCTTGGAAGCTTCATTTTCACACCTAATATTGTTGTGTGGGCATCAAATTTATTTGGTCATTTTTTTATTAGTTTGAAGCCATGTCAGTTGGAGGGTTGAGGATGGAGGATAGGCTAGCTAGGGTTGGAAATTGGTCTCCATGGAAGGCTAGGATAGTCTTGATCTTGGAGGAGGGTGAGCTATGGGACATTGTGGAGAATCCTATCGTCCCTCCTATAGATGCAATGCTCTTGGTGGAGTTCAGGAAGAGGAACATAAAGGCTAAGAGGAATATCCTAGATGCAGTGAAATACCACATTATTTCTCATGTTTCTAGTAAGGAATTTTCATTTTAGTTGTGGAAGTCTTTGTGTAGACTTTACTAGAGCCCT
This sequence comes from Picea sitchensis, assembly GCA_010110895.2. Taxonomy (NCBI): domain Eukaryota; kingdom Viridiplantae; phylum Streptophyta; class Pinopsida; order Pinales; family Pinaceae; genus Picea; species Picea sitchensis. Next base: position 76,697 of record SNQJ01S0080675.1, on the reverse strand, counting down.
AACCAAAGATGGAAGATAGTTCTCCAAGAGAAATTGAGGGGCACTAAGTTGACTAAGACATTCCTCACGAGGTTTTCATAGATTCGTGATGAGTTGGAAGATGTGGGGGAGATAGTGGATCCATCGAAGTTGGTGATGACAACATTAAATGGCTTCTCCAAACCTTGGGAGAGATTTGTATGAGGCATTGTAGCTAGAGAGAATATGCCTAGCTGGGAGAGGCTATGGGATGACTTTGTACAGGATGAAGAAGAAACTGATATCAGTTACCACCATTCAGGATAGGGGATTTGAGGTGTCTTTCTGAGGTGATGAGGTCCTCATTTACCCTAAGGGGTCAAGTATCACATCAGCCAGAGTGATTATGACTTGTGATGGGAAACTGTACAAACTAAGTTTTTAGCCATTACATGCTTTGGATAGTAGCATAAGCAACAATCAGTTGTGTGAGCTTTGGAATAAGAGGATGAATCACTTTCATCATGGAACTCTGAGGGTGTGCTCTTGGGAAGTACACCAAGATTGTCTTTTTGAGCAGTGATAGTAGATCAACTGGGATACTTGATTTGGTACACTATGATGTGTGCGGGCCCATGTCATCAGTTTTCTTGGGTGGATGTGAGTACTATGTGACATTCATTGATGACCACTCTAGGAAGACCTGGATATATTTCTTGAAGGCCAAGAGTGAGGTATTCAAGAGGTTCCAATAGTTTAAGGCTCGTGTGGAGAACCAGATAGGGAGAAATATCAAGGTCTTGAGGTCATAAAATGGGGGTGAGTACACCTCCACAAATTTCAGATCATTTTGCACCCTGGATGGTATTAGGAGACGATTGACCATTCCTTACAACCTCCAATAGAATGGGTTTGAAAAGAGGAATAACAAGGTTATTTTTGGTGCAACAAGATCTATGTTTCATGATCATGGGTTGGCATTTTTCTTATGGGATGAGGCTTGCAGTACTACAATGTACTTGCAGAATAAGAGTCCACATAGAGATTTGGGTAGCAAGACTCCTAAGGAGGCCTTCATTCAGAGGAGGATAGATGTTGGACACATTCACATATTTGGGTGTTTGAATTTCACTCATGTCCCTTCTAAGAAGGAGAAAATTTTTGATCCCATAATAGAGAAGGGGATACTATTTGGATATAGTGGGGTCTCAGAGGCCTATCAAATCTACATACCAACATTGAGGAGACTTTTTGTGAGGAGAGATGTTATATTCGAGGAGGATATATCCTTTAGGAAATATTGTGAGTTGAGAGATAGAGTTGAGAAGGTTCCACAGATGTAGGATGATACATCTCACATGACACAACCACAAGTGTCTATTACACTGAGTTTAGGGGTGACTGGCCCACCTCGTACAACTACAGGATCATAGGTGTCACGTACATAGACCATAGGTGTGCGTGTTTTAGGATCTCATATATCTAGGATGAGATATATGGATGAGACTGAGGGGAATGCAGGTACTGCTCTATAGGAGGTTACTTCAGGGAAGAGGAAACCGAGATGGTTTAAAGAGACCTTGAAGGAATCCAAGGAGCTAGTTGGTGAGCCCAAAGCTTGATGAGAGAGAGTAGAAGTAGAGCACCAGAGAGGTTTGGATCATACTTGGCCATGGTGACTAGCATCATAGATTCTGAGCCCACTAATTTTGAGCATGAAACATACCAGCGGGTCTGGAGAGATTCCATGCAAGATGAGTATGATTCCATTATGAAAATTTATGTGTGGGAGGTATTGATTAGAATAGAGGGGAAGTCAGTTGTGACTTCTAGGTGGTTGTACAAGATTAAGTATGTCGAATATGGAAACATTGAGAAACACAAGGCTCAATTTGTGGAAAGCGGATTCTCTCGGGTTGATGGGATTGACTATGATGATACATTCACACCAGATGAGAGATATACTTCTAGTGGGAGTATTACAACCATTGAAATAGATATGGGTTGGAAGATCCATCATATGGATGTGAAGACAAAATTTCAGAATGGTTTTATAGAGGAGGAGGTATACATTGAGAATCCACAGGGGTTCAAGGTGTTTGGGAGAGAGTCCCACGTGTGCCTCTTGAAAAAGGCATTGTATGGTCTGAAGAAATTTGCACGAGCTTGGTATTCTAGAATTGACTCTTACTTGCAATACATGGGATTTGAGAAAAGTGAGGCATACACGAATCTATATTACATTGTTTGTGGAGAGGATACTCTCATTCTTAACCTATATGTTGATGACTTGTTTATCACTAGAGGGGAGAAGCTCATAGTTGATTGAAGGAGGGGTATTTCTTCATAGTTTGAGATGGAAGACATAGGATTGATGCATTATTTCTTGGGCATGGAGGTTTGGCAGGACAATGGACATGTCGTTTTGGGACAGGGGAAGTATGCAACATATATTTTGAGCAAAATTTAGATGGAGGATGTTGGCCCTTGACCAATTTTTGGGAGATTCTTGGTCATGTTGACCTATTTTGGGACTTTGATAGCCTGTCGAAGGAGGAGAGGAAGATGAAGAGGAGATCATGGGATCTCAACCCCTTTTTGGGTCCTTTTTGGGTTTTTGGGATTATGTAATGGGATTGGGATGTCAGCCCATGGGTTTACCCATGTCTAGGCTTATTTTGTAATATATAAATAGACACTTAGGCTAGATAGAAGTGTGGTGAATCTATGTGATGTGAATGTATGCTAAGTGCAAGTAGAGTCTATAAGTGCTTTGTGCATGACTGTAAGAGACTTGCAGAGCTAAGTGCAGGTCCTT
>SNQJ01S0080675.1:55305-70837 GCA_010110895.2 Picea sitchensis | reverse complement strand
TAATTTATATTAATATGAGATGATGAGATAAAATAAGAATGAGGGCCTTATATACCCACACATGGGTGCCCTTCCATGAAGAGACATGACCTTTCATTGGGAAGGTGTCTCTTCATTAATTATTCATTAACTATTATAATGTCTTGACATTTATTATTATATATTATGTTCATAACAGTGGACACCTATGGTTTCCAATTGGAGGAAGCTTAGTGATTCTAAATCTGAGTTGGTGGATTCCATGAGATATCATCATTTTGTTGGTTCATTGATGTATTTGTTCAACACTGGACTGCATATTTATTTTTCTATGAACACTCTCATTCAATATATGGTGGAGCCTAGGAGAGTGCACTTCATAGAAACAAAACATGTTTTGAGGTACATAGAAGGGTCAATGGAGTATGGTTTGGACTACATCATAGGTGATGGGGTCAGGTTGATTCGATATATAGACTTAGATTGGGAAGGATGTGCAGTTGATAGGAAGAGAACTTCACGGTGTTGTTTCAAGTTGGAATCGAGAGTTGTTTCCTATTTCATCTAGAAACAAAAGTCAATGGAACTGAGTTCTGTTGAGGCAAAGTATATGGCAGGTAGTCACACCAGTTGTGAGGATATTTGGATTCACAAGTTATTGGTTGGCTTATTTGGTCATGAGTTGAGGTATACAATGATTCACTGTGATAATCAGAGTTGTATCAAACTCTATGAGAATATAGTCTTTCATGACATGTCCAAGCACATAGAGATCATATACCACTTCATCCATGATTGGGTTTAGAGAGGAGCAGTTCAACTTGAGCACATATCTATTGATGATCAAAATGCAGACATTCTCACGAAGTCTTTTCCAAGGGGTAAGCATGTCTACTTTAGAGACAATATGGCAGTGGTGAATAACATTGTCCTCGATAAGAGGGAGTATTGAGTTTTTGTACCTTGGTAAGTGGTCCCCTGGTGTTATTGAGTGCCTAATACTAAAGGGGAAAAGTAACCCTCCCTCACATTAATTTATATTATAAATTCAAAGTGACTTTATGAGATTTTAATCATAAATTGACTTAGGGAACTTAAGTAAAGGGGGATATCTAATCTCCACCCGTGATCTTGGTTGGATAAGATCTAATCCTAGCCACTGGTTCCTAGGTTAAACTAATGATGAGGTTAAAGGAAAAGAGAAGGAGAAAAATGGAATTGATTGTCTCTTTGAGTGAATGAAGAGAAGGAGGAGAGGAGAAGAAGAGTTGGAGAAGGAAAAGGAAGAAGGGTGTGCACTTTCAGGAAGAAGAGGCACACAAGGAGAGGGTGCACTTGTTGGAGATGAAGGTGCAGTTTTTCTAGGGGTTGAGGGTGCACTTGAAGGGCGTAGGTTTGTAGAGAGAGAAGGGTTCATTATTCAAGGAAAAATGGTGCATTGCTTCTTGGAGAAAGGGCACACTTAGTCAAAATAAAGAGGGAACACTTCAAGGAATTGTAGGCACTTGTTTGATGGTATATTGGGAGCTAACTAGAGCTAAGGTGGCTTGTTCTCTTTGCTGTAATTTTTCCTTCAAACTCCATAATAAATTATTCTCTTCACTGGTTTTCCCCATGGGGTTTTTTCTAGGGTCATGTTGACCAAAAATTTATGAGTATAAATCTATGGTTTTCTTATTTACTTTCAACATTTAGAGTGTTAAAGATCATAGGTGAATGTTATGTTTTATGACTATTAAAAGACCAATTTCTGGACAACAAAACTTCCTAAATTTAAACCTTATAACAACATCATAAATGAGCATGATATCAGTCATAAAAGGAATTCCTAAACAACAACAAGAATGGACCTATTAGCAACATTAAAACTACAGAGAAATCAGACCTGTTAGCGACCTTGCCATAATCAAATTTCATACCTATGTTGACAGCCTTAAGGAGCCTCAAAAGTATTCAACTCTATCAAATTCCCAATATATTTTTCAAAGATAATATTATTATTGAACATCTATAAAATTCACAAAGACAAACAATAAACTTGAGTAGCATGGTTCAAGTGTAATTTTAAGGTAGGTTTCTTTTGTAGCTCAACATTGGAATGCCAAGAAACCATGTCTTCCAAGTTGTGAAACCTTTATGTCACCATTAAAAACATAGAATAATTCACATGGTGGATGTACAAATTTTTAAAAATAGTTGATTACAATGCAAATAAACTTATTATCCCATTAATCAAAACTCGAAATTACCACAAATGTTTTTTCATCATGAAAATACTTGGGAAATATTTAAATGTTAGATATTAACATGCAAAAAGAACTACAAGTCAATCCAACCTTTTGAATTCATACTAGGGTATATAAATTTCCTTCTTGCAAAAGAACAAGAGAATTTCAAACAACAATCCATTGTGGAGGAGAGCTAGTGCATGCTATATTTCTTGCTTACACAAGCAAAAACACATTTCAAACAACATCATTCCACTGTGTAGAAAAGTTAGTGCATGGTAGTTTTCCTTCTTATACAAGCACATGGGAATTTCAAACAACATCATTCCATTGTGGAGGAAAGATATCATGTGTTATATTTCCTTTTTGCGCAAGCACAAGCACATTTAAAATATCATTTCATTGTGAAGGAAAGCTAGGGCATGGTAGTTTTACTTCTTGCACAAGCATAAGCGCATTTCAAATAACATCATTCCACTGTGGAGGAAAGCTAATGGGTGATAGTTTTCCTTATTACACAAGAAGAAGCGCATTTCAAACAACATTATTCCATTGTAGGGAAAAGATAGTGCGTACTAGTTTTCCTTCTTGCACAAGTAAAAGTGCATTTCAAACATCATTCTATTGTGGAGGAAATCTAGCATGTGCTATTTTTCCTTCTTTCACAAGCACAAGTGCATTTCAAACATCATTCTAATGTGGGGGAAAGCTAGCATGTGTTAGCTTACCTTCTTGCAGAAGCACAAACGAATTTCAAGCAACATTCCATTGTGGTGGAAAGCTAATGAATGATAGTTTTATTTCTTGCACAAGTAAAAATGCATTTCAAACAACATCATTCCATTGTGGGGAAAATCTAGCTCATGCTATCTTTCCTTCTTTCACAAGCACAAGTGCAAGCATATTTCGACCAACAACATTCCATTGCGGGGGAAGCACATGTTATCTTTCCTTCTTGCACAAGCACAATCACAAGCACAAGCACATTTCGAAAAAATAACATGCCACTGTGGAAAGAAGATAATGCATGTTAGCTTTCCTTATTGCATAAGTGCAAGTGCATTTCAAACAACAAAATCTTACTATGGAGGAAAGCTAGCGCGTGCTATATTGCTTCATGAACAAGCACAAGTGCATTTCAAATGACACAATTCCATTGTGGAGGAAATATAACATGTTGTAGCTTTCCATCTTGCACAAGCACAGACACATTTTGAAAAACATCACTCCATTGTGGAGGTAAGATAGCTTGTGCTATATTTCCATCTTGCACAAGCACAAGTGCATTTCAAACACCTTTCCGTTGTGTAGGAAAGCTAATGTGTGCTAGATTTCCATGTTTCACAAGCACAATCATATTTCAAACAACATATTTCCGCTGTAGAGGAAAGTTAGCGTGTGCTAATTTTCCTTCTTGCACAAGCACAAGATAATTTCCAACAACATCATTCCACTTTGGAGGAAATATAACACATGCTAGCTTTCAACATCATTCTTCTATGGAAGAAAGATAGTACATGCTAGCTTTTCTTCTTGCACAAGCACAAGTGCATTTCGAACATCATTCTATTGTGGATTAAAGCTAGCATGTGCCAGATTTCCTTCTTGCACAAACACAATCATTTCAAACAAAATCATTCTACGGCGGAGGAAAGTTGGTGCGTCCTAGCTTTAGATTTCCTTCTTGTACACACAAGCGTATTTCAAAAAACAACATTCCATTATGGAGGAAACATAGCGAGTGCTAGTTTTCCTTATTGCACAAGCACAAGAACAACAACATTCTATTGTGGATGAAATATAGAGTGTTCTATTTTTACTTCTTGAACAAACATAAGGGCATTTCGAAAAACATTCCACTATGGAGGAAAGCTACTGCATGCTAGGTTTCCTTCTTGCACAAGCACAAATGAATTTCAAACAACAACATTCCATTGTGGATTAAAGCTAACGCATGCTAGGCTTCTTTCTTGCACAAGCACAAGCACATTTTGAACAACATTCCACCATGGAGGAAATCTAGCGCGTTCTAGCTTTATTTTTTACACAAACACAAGCAAATTTTGAAATACATAATTCCACTATTAAGGAAAGCTAGTGAATGTTAGCTTTTTCTCTTGCGCAAGAACAAGCACATTTCGAATAACATAATTCCATTTTGGAGGAAAGCTAGTGCGTGCTAGTTTTCCTTTTTTCATAAGAAGTGAATTTCGAACAACATCATTCCACTGTGGAGGAATGCTATCATATGCTAACTCTCCTTCTTGCACAAGAAGAAGCATATTTCGAACAACATCATTCCATTATGGAGGAATTATAGCTCATGCTAGTTTTCTTTCTTGCACAAGCATAAATGCATTTCGAGCAACATCATTCCACTATGGAGGAAAGCCAATGCCTGCTAGCTTTCCTTCTTGCACAATAAAAAGAACATTTTGGACAACATCATTCCATTGTGGAAGAAAGCTAGTGCATGTTAACATCCACTCCTACACAAGCACAAAATCATCTCGAACAACATCTTTCCACCATCAAGGAAAGCTAGTGCGTGATATGTTTCCCTCTTGCACAAGCACTAGTGCATCTAGAACAACATCATTCCACCGTGAAGGAAATCTAGTGCATGCTATATTTCCCTCTTGCACAAGCATAAACACATCTCGAACAACATCATTCCACCATGGGGGAAAGTTAGTGCATGCTAGATTTCTCTTTTGCACAAGCACAAGTGCATCTCAAACAACATCATTCCACTGTGGGGGAAGGCTAGAGTGTTGTATCTTTCCCTCTTGCACAAGCACAAGTTCATATCAAATATCATTACATCGTGGGGAAAAACTAGCGCTTGTTATCTTTCCCTCTTTCATAAGCACAAGCGCATCTTGAACAACATCATTCTACAGTGCAGGAAAGATAGTGCATGATATATTTCCCTCTTACACAAGAACAAACACATCTCTAAAAACATCATTCCACCATGTGGGAAAGCTAACGCATGATATATTTCCATCTTGCACAAGCAGAAGTGCAAGTGCATCATGAACAACATCATTTCACCATGGGAAAAATATAGTGCATGCTAGTTTTCCCTCTTTCATAACCACAAGCACAAGCGCATATCAAACAACATCATTCCACCATGCGGGAAAGCTAGCGTGATAGACTTCCCTCTTGCAAAAGAACAAGCACATCTCTAACATCATCCCACCATGGGGAAAATCTAGCTTGTGCCTAGATTCCCCTCTTGCACAAGTACAAACACATCTTGAACAACATCATTCCACTGTGAGGGAAAGCTAGCACATGCTATCTTTCTCTCTTTCATAAACATAAGCACATACCGAACCACATCATTCTTCCATGGGGTAAAATTGGTGCATGCTATCTTTCCATCTTACAGAAGCACAAGTGCATATTGAACAACATCATTCCAGTGTGGGGAAAAGCTAGCACATGCTAGCTTTCCCTCTTTCACATACACAAGCGCATCTTGAACAAAATCATTCTAGGATGGAGGAAATAATTCACATGTTGGTAAGTTGGTTGTCATTGATTTCAAAAGATGTGATGGGTGCATTTGAAGAAGTCTACAAGAAGACCCAGAGGCGTGGTCATGAAGCATGGAGTTGTTTGAGGAATAAGGACATGAAGAACAATGTAAATTCATATAAAACCCTCACAGATGGATATTCCTTATTTTTCTTTTTGTAGCAATAGGTGGTACGCCCCGTAGTTCCTCGTGGTTGAGGAATTATGAGGTCATGAATTTGGAAGCCCTGAAGAATGGTTAGGAAGCCCTAAACAGTCGCAAGTCATTAATTAAAGGGTAAAGTGATTGTAACAAGAAATCACATGTTTCCCCTAAAGTTAAGGAAATAAGTTACTATTATAAATACACTTCAAGAAGTTTCTCATAAGGATATTCACATACACAAGTTTATTGCATATCTTCTAAGTGAACACGTGATCTATTGGATAATATGTTACAGTGAGTCTGAGGCAACAAAATAAGTGCAAAGGAAAACAAATTGGGATTGCATAGGAGAGCGAGGGTTTTTCGAGAAAACCCTAATTTAGCTGACCCCTGCAGGTCATGCTATTGGTGTCCCACGAGTTGTATGGCCCTCATCCCGTGAGGTCCCGCTATTTGACTGGTATTAGTCCCATGAGGCTAAGGAAAATTTGGGGAGGATGCTTGTACCAGATTGTTGAGGATGGGGAAGTTCTACATGTTTTTAATCTAATCCACCAGGTCTGTTACAAAATTAGAGGTATGTTTTACATGTTTTTTTAGGCTTGCATCTTGGAAATTTTGGCACATGCTTAAGGCACGCCTTTGTGAGTTTTGGTATATTCCTTGAGGCACATCTTGGAAACTTGAAATATGGTCTGTTGTATGGTATATTCTTGAGGAATATCATGAGTGATATGACACATGGTTGAGGTACATCTCTTAGTGCATGGTTTATGGATGTTGGCACATGCTTGAGGCACATGGTTTGAGGTACATCTTGGCTACATGGTTGAGTGGTGTTATGGTACCTTTGTATTTGGTTTGGTATATGTCATGGTTGTTATAGGAACATCTTTGTGATGTTGGTACATGGTTGAGGTATACACCTGGTATATTGTGGCATATGTATGAGGCGCATTCTTTGGTGCTTGATTGAGGTGCATCATTGATGATACAGTACAGTTGATGATTTGGTACATGGTACATGGTTTTGGTATATGATTAAGGTATATGGTTTCTCATAATTAATGTTATGCTACCTACAGTTGGCATATCTTATGGTACATGATTGGTGATGATAGTACATATTGAGACACATATTGGTGATTTTATGGATCATAAGTTGATGATGATATGGTACATTTCTATAGGCATTTCTTGGAAATTTTGGTACATGGTATGGTACAGGTTTTGGTACATGGTTGATACATGATATGGTATAGGATAATGATGGTATATCAGTGACATATTAATAGTGATAGATTGTTGTGATAGTGACAATGACAGGTTTATGTGACAATGACAGTGACATGTTGATGTATCGGTGACAATGGCAGTGACAATATCATTGATAGTGACAGGTTGAGTCTACACTTATATTTTAGGGAGGCGGGTCGGGGAAAGGGAATGGACTTGTATCCTCCTTCAATTTGGTGTTGGAGAACATAGGGATTTGGAGCTTCCTTCAGGTTGGATCATGTAAATCAAGGGGTCATAGCCTCCTTCCAATTGGAACCGAAGAATACAAGGAGTTAGAGCTTCCTTCAGGTTGGAGCCTGTAAACTAGGGGGTTGGAGCCTCCTTCCAGTTGTAGCTAGAGAATTCAAGGAGTTGTAGCTTCCTTCATGTTGGAGCCTATAAATAGGGGGTTGGTGACTCCTTCCAATTGGTGTTGGAGAACTTGGAAGTTGGTGCTTCCTATGAATGTAGTCTTGATACATATAAGAAATCATTTCGTGGCTTTCTCCCATTTGGGTTTCCATGTAGGTTCTGGTGTACTGTGTATTTGTGGTTGTTTATTATGCACTAATGAATAATATTTTTTATGATGTAATGATATATTGAATGCATAAGTGATAAAATATTGAATATTGTTGATAAAGTTGAAGTTTATATATATTGTGATTGAAAGTGGTAAAAAGTGCTCATACTGATTCACCCCCCCTCTCAGTATTCCAACAATTGGTATCACATTAGGTCCTTCAAGAATCAGTTTAACCATTGGAAGGTAGATCATGGATCACACTAAGAATGAAGTGCCAATGTTTAATGGTCAAAATGATCTAAAATATGAAATATGGAGCATAGGAATGAAACCATTTTTACAGGCACAAGAATTTGACGTTTTGCAATTAATTGTTACATGATACACTGCTTCAAAGAAACCAAAGACTACAACCAAGAAGGAATTGAAGAGAAACAAAAAAATAGAAATGGATTTCATCTTGGAAGGACTACACCAGAAGAGAGAGAATGATTACTTGTAATAACTTTGGACATAAAGCTAGTACAAGGCATGAATTGAGAAGGACTACATCAGAAGAGAAAGATGAGGAGAAATGGTCATAGGGGGAGTATGAGTGTTGTCATCAATTCCAAAGAGAGATATTGTTGGTAAGTTGGTTTCCATTGATGTCAACATAAGTGGTTGTCATTGATGTAAACATATGTGATGGGTGCATTTGAAGAAGTCTACAAGAATATCCAGAGGTGTGGTCATGAATCTTGAAGTTGTTTGAGGAATAAGGACATGAAGGAAAATGTAAATGTAGGTAACACCCTCATATATGGTTAGTCCTCTTCATGTCATTTCCAACAGTAGGTGGTACACCCCATATTTTCTCATGGTTGAAGAGTTATGAGTTCATGAATTTGGAAGCCCTAAAGAATGGTTAAGAAGCCCTAAACAGTTGCAAGTCAATAATTAAAGGGTAAAGTGGTTGTAACAAGAAATCACATGTTTCCCCTCAAGTTAAGGAAATAAGTTACTTTGAAAAAGTATAAATACACTTCAAGAAGTCTCTCATAATGATATTCACATACACAAGTTTATTGAATATCTTCTAAGTGAACAAGTGATCTATTGGTGAATTTGTTACGACGATTATGAGACGACGAAGGAAGTGCGAAGGTGAAATTTTCAGGATTACAGAGGAGAGAGAGGGTTTTCTAAGAAAACCATAATTTGGATGACCCCCACAGGTCAGGATACTAGTGTCCCATAATGCACCCCCACGGGTTGTACGACCCACATCCCATGAGGCCCCTCTATTTGATTGGTCTTAGTCCCGCGAAACTAAGGAAAATTTGGGGAGGATTCTTGTACCAGGTTGTTGAGGTTGAGGAAGGTCTGCATGTTTGTTATCTAATCCACCATGTCTATTACAAAATCAGAGGTATGTTTTACATGTGTTTTTGGGCTTGCATCTTGGAAAGTTTGGCACATGCTTAAGGCATGTCTTTGTGATTTTTGGTATATGCCTTGAGCCACATATTGGACACTTGGAATGTGTTATGTTGTATGATACATGCTTGAGGTACATATCTTGGTGCATGGTTTATGGATGTTGGCACATGCTTGAGGCACATGGTTTGAGGTACATCTTGGCTACATGGTTGACTGATGTTATGGTACCTTTTTATTTGGTTTGGTATATGTCATGGTTATTATAAGCACATCTTTGTGATGTTGGTACATGTTTGAGGTATACACCTGGTATATGGTGGAATATGTATGAGGAACATTATTTGGAGCTTGATTGAGGCACATCATTGATGATACAATACAATTGATGCTTTGGTACATGGTACATGGTTTTGGTATATGATTGAGGTATATGGTTGGTTGCTCATTATTGATGTTATGGTATCTACACTTGGCATATATTATGGTACATGATTGGTGATGATAGTACATATTGAGACACATATTGGTGATTTTATGGTTCATAAGTTGATGATGATATGGTACATTGCTAGAGGCACTTCTTAGTGATTTCGGTACATGGTATGGTACAAGTTTTGGTATATGGTTGATGCATTATATGGTACATGTTTGATGCACGATATAGTACAAGATGATGATGGTATATCAGTGAAATATTGGTTGTGATAGGTTGATGTGACAGTGACAATGACAGGTTGATCTGACAGTAACAATGGCATGTTGATGTATCGGTGACACTGACAGTGATAGTAATAGGTTGAGTCTACACTTATATTTTAAGGAGGCAGGACAGGGAAATGAATGGGGGTTGTAGCCTCCTTTTGGTTGGCATCAGAGAACATAGGGAGTCAGAGCTTGTAAATCAAGGTCTCATAGCCTCCTTTCGTTTGGAGACAGAGAATACAAGAAGTTGGATCTTCCTTCAGGTTGGAGCCCATAAACTAGGGGGTTGGAGCCTCCTTCCATTTTTATATGGAGAATTCAGGGAGTTGTAGCATATTTTATGTTGGAKCCTATAAATATGGGGTTGGAGACTCCTTCCARTTGGTGTTGGAGAATTTGGAAGTTGGTGCTTCCTATGAATGTAATCTTGATATATGTATAAGAAAACATTATGTGGTTTTCTCCCATTTAGGTTTCCACGTAAATTATGGTGTACGRTGTATCTATGGTTKTTTATTATGCATCAATGAATGATATTGTTTATGATTCAATGATATATTGAATGTGTAAGTGATAAAATATTGAATATTGTTGATAAATTTGAAGTTTATATATATATATATATATTGTGATTGAAAGTGGAAAAAAGTGCTCATACTAATTCATCCCCCTGTCTCATTATTTCAAAAACACATGATAGCCTCTTGCACAACATACTAAGAACATCTCGAACAACATCATTCCACCATGGGGGAAAGCTAGAGTCTTTTATCTTTCCCTCTTGCACAAGAACAAGTGCATCTTAAATAACATCATTCCACTATGGGGGAAAGCTAGTACATGCTATCTTTCCCTATTGCACAAGCATAGGTGCATCTTGAACATTGTTTCATCGTGGGGGAAAGCTAGTGCATGCTAGATTTCCTTCTTGCACAAGCACAAGCTCATCTCAAACAAAATCATTCAACATGGGGGAAATCTAGTGCATGTTATATTTCTCTCTTGAACAATCACATCTCGAACAACATCATTCCACCATAGGGAGAAGTCAGTGCATGCTATATTTCCCTATTGCACAAGTACAAGCACATCTCGAGCAACATCATTCCACCATGGAAGAAGATAAATTTCCCTCTTACACAAGAAAAAGTGCATCTCAAATAACATCATTCCACCATGTGGGAAATCTAGCACGTGCTAGATTTTCCTCTTGCATAAGCACAAATGTATCTCAAACAACATCATTCCACTGTGGGGGAAAGCTAGTGTGTGTTGGATTTCCCTCTTGCACAAGCACAAGCACATCTCAAACATCATTCCAGCGTGGAGGAAATCTAGTGTGTGTTAGATTTCCCTCTTGCACAAGCACAGGATCATATTGAACAACATCATTCCACTGTGGGGGTAATATAGTGCGTGCTAACTTTCCCTCTTGCACACGCACAAACACATCTCGAACATCATCCCACCATGAGGGAAATCTAGCATGTGCTATCTATCCCTCTTGCACACGTAGGAGCACATCTCGAACAACATCATTCCACCATGGGGGTAAGCTAGCGTGTGCTAGATTTCCCTCTTGCATAAGTAGGAGCACATATCGAACAAGATCATCCCACCATGGGGGAAGTCTAGTGTGTGCTAGATTTCCTTATTGCATAAGAAGGAGCGTGTATCTAANATTCCACCATGGGGGTAAGCTAGCGTGTGCTAGATTTCCCTCTTGCATAAGTAGGAGCACATATCGAACAAGATCATCCCACCATGGGGGAAGTCTAGTGTGTGCTAGATTTCCTTATTGCATAAGAAGGAGCGTGTATCTAACGACACCGTTCCATCGTGGGGGGAAGCTTATTTCCCTCTTGCACAAGCAAGATCGTGTATCGAACAATCATCCCACCATGGGGGAAAGTTAGCGTGTTCTATTTTTCCCTCTTATACAAGCAGGAGCACCTCTCTAACAATAACATCTCACTGGTGGGGAAATCTAGTCCATGCTAGCTCTCCCTCTTATACAAGCATGAGCACATCTTGAAAAATATCATCCCACCATGGGGGAAAGATAGCGCGTGCTATATTTCCCTCTTGCACAAGAAAGATATCATCTCGTACAACATCATCCCATCATGGGGGAATGTTAGCGCGTGCTAGCTTTCCATCTTACACAAGCATGATCTCCTCTCGGACAACATCATCCCACCGTGGGGTGATAGATTTCCCTCTTACACAAGTCATATCTCGTCTCGAACAACATCATCCCACCATGGGGGAAAGCTAGTGCATGATATCTTTCCCTCTTGCAGAAGCTTGAGCTCATATCAGACAACATCATCCCACTATGGGGGAAATCTAGTGTGTGATATATTTCCCTCTTGCACAAGTTGGAGCTCGTCTCGAACAATATAATCCCACCGTGGGGGAAAGATAGCACATGCTATATTTCCCTCTTGCACAAGTCGAAGCTCATCCTGGAGACCATCATCCCATTGTGGGGGAACGCTAGTGTGTGTTAGCTTTCTCTCTTGCAAAATAAAGAGCTCGTGTAGGACAACATCATCCCATTGTGGGGGAAGCTAGTGTGTGCTAGGTTTCCCTCTTGCACAAGAGAGAGCTCGTCTCATAAAACATCATCCCACAGTGGGGGAAAGCTATCACATGCTAGATTTCCCTCTTTCACAAGCACGATGGCATCTTAGAAAACATCATCTCACCGTGGAGGAAATATAGCACGTGCTAGATTTCCCTGTTGCACAAGCACGAGCGCATTTTGGACAACATCATCCCACCGTGGGGGAAAGCTAGCGTGTGCTATATTTACCTCTTGTACAAGCACTAGTGCATCTCACACAACATCATCCCACCGTGGGGGAAAGCTAACGTATGCTAGATTTCCCTCTTGCACAAGCACAAGCACATTTCATACAACATCCGACTGCGGGGGAAAGATATCATTTTCTTTCTTTCCCTCTTGCACAAGCACAAGCGCATCTCAAACAACATCATCCCACCATGCGGGAAATCTAGCGTGTGCTAGCTTTCCCTCTTGCAAAATAATGATCAGACAACATCCCACTATGGGTGAAATTTAGTATGTGCTTTCTTTCTTTCTTGCACAAGCACAAGCCCATCTCGGACAACATCATCCCACCATGGGGAAAAGCTAGCATGTGTTATCTTTCCCTCTTACACAAGCATAAGAAAATGTCAGGAAACATCATCCCATTGTGGGGGAAAGCTAGCAATTGCTAGCTTTCCCTCTTACACAAGCACGAGCGCATCTCAGACAACATCATTCCACCATGGGGGAAATCTAGCATGTGTTATATTTCCCTTTTTCACAAGTAAGAGTGCATCTCAGACATCATTCCACCATGGGGGAAATATAGCATGTGCTAGCTTTCCATTTAGCATGAGAACATATCATACAACATCATTCCATCGTGGGGAAAATCTAGTGCATGATAGATTTCCCTTTTTTACAAGAATGAGCACATCTCGGACAACATCATTTCACTATGGGGGAAATCTAGTGCATGCTTTCTTTCCCTCTTGCACAAGCATGAGAACATCTCAAACAACATCATTCCACCATGGGGGAAAGCCAGTGTGTGTTATCTTTCCCTCTTTATCAAGTTAGAGTATGATTACATTCAAAACTTAGAATAATTGCACAAGTAAACAATACACACATGTACACAACCAAGATATTGTGTAAAATCGGGCGGCCTCAGCACAAACTAACACTTAATGTATTTCTATGACATACAATAGTTTACAAGAGTGAGAAGCTCATATAACAAACCAAATAGTTCACAAAAGCATGCGTCTCAAAAAATATATACAATCCCCATTGCATACACCCGTTGCGATACAACTCAACCTGCGGTTGGAACTCCTCCCTTCATAACAACTATCATCACAGACTTTGTTGCACCTTCACCCTAAAATATCGTTCACTACTCACATTTTCCCATCTCCACTATGCCCAAGTCGCACCTCAATGACTTCACGATCCTGTAGTCATTCGCGCCTTTCACCAAGTCACCGTGCACTTCGTGCACTCTGCCTTAGCTTCATGTCAAACTCTACCACAAAATTCACCAAGTCTGCTTCCACCAAAATTACCAACAAACCTTCGTCCATGTTCATCACACAAACTGACCTAACTTTTTCCCAACCACCTCACTGATTCTACACAGAACTGCGTTCACCTGACCCAAACTTTCACGTTTCAAGACAATTCTCTCCGTAGAAGAGTCACACCGGGTGACCCATCCAACCGAATGGTCTCTCCTCATACCATTCCAAAACACATCATCTTGGATCCTTTGGTTTCCACTTTAGACCAACACTTAGCTGAATTGCATGCCTCCTCCAAACTTTGTTTCTGTTGCTTGTCTTGTGCATGATCTCTTCATTGATCTTTAGATGCCTCGATGACTCTCCCTCACACCCTATACATATTCGTCGATCCCCCTATATGGAATGTCACATCTATTGGCATGTGGGTGAGCTGACCCACTCCAATTCATCTGATGTTCCTACATAAAGTGCCTTAGCCGACTTTCAAAGTGTGCATGCCCACACAACTCACCAAGTTGATTCGATGAGTGCCCACATGCTTGTCTAGCCGACCCACCAAGTCATTCAACTGGGTGCCCACATTGTTCAATCGACTCATTTAGGTAGTGCGTGCCCACTTGACTCATCTATCTGACTCTTCTAAGTATGCATGTCACATATCCCATCCTAGTTGACTCATTGGATGTGTGCCCAAGTTGGGTGCACCTTGCCCGCGACTCTAGCCAACTCTTTGTTGTGTCATCGCACCAAAGCTTCAACTTGCCTTATGGTTTTTTATGTCACAAGGCATGCCATGCCTTACACTTGAGTGTATTTTTCAAGTCTTCAGTGAGGGTCATCTCAGTGCGTAAGAGTGAACCAATGTGTATTTGGAGCTCACTACTCGACCTTTCGTTTTGTTGTCTAGTCTCGGTCACTCGCATGGTATGAGGGAACCTGCCTAGGATTAGTGCCAAAGTCCTTACACCTGCTCCCCTAAGGTTCTCAAGAAGGATTCACTCATATAATATTTAAACTACTTGTCTCTCCACTCTCTTGAGAGTTTTGCTAGATAGTTGGATTTTTCCCAAGATCACACACATCTCAGTCCCTTCAGTGTAGGGTTATCTTTGGATTGACTCCTTTGCTATGATTGATGATTCTATTGGAGCACCATCTTCTTCTTCCTTCCCTCATTCTACTTCTAGCTTTGATGCGTCTTGATATTCTCTCTCTTTCCCCTAGTTTGACTAGAGAGGGGTGGTCAATTTTGTTTTTGTTTTGTCATCAATATATTATGTTTGACATGGGTATTGTATCTATATTATTTTTGGATATTATAGTTTAGCACATTAGCTATTTTTCGTTTTCGTAGATGAGTGATAGGAGTGTCTTTTGCACTCCCACCATGTAATTGCACTAGATTGTACTTCTGAGTCCCATTGAATTACTATTGTAGTCATTTGTAGGAAGGAGATTAATAAAATCATCTTATTAAAAAAAAATATGACTTTACCTAAACACATGATTCCATGCAATTCATCTCAACTAATCTGCTAATATACAAATTCCTCATGTAATATGCAACACTTTTCCATTGTACCCAATTGTTGTGCTCTGTAAGTTCGACCTATAATCACT
>SNQJ01S0080675.1:15445-37854 GCA_010110895.2 Picea sitchensis | reverse complement strand
TGGACTCCCAAGACATTCACAAGAAGGTTGGCAGCACTGTTAGAGGTCACCAACCTTCTTCAGATTTGTAAGTCTTTGATTCTAGCTTGCCAGAAAGATGCTTAATACAGCCTAACCTTTCTCATCAAAAAAAAAAACAAGGATGGAATCATAATTAATTTTTTTTGTTTAAAGAATAGTTAAGGGGTCCCACCTATTAGTTACTATTTAATATACCCTTATTATTTATTACCACTTGTCTCAAATTTGTGTTAATTTAATTAACACTTAACTAAAAAGGTAGTTGGAACTATCATAACCTCTTTTGGAAGAGATAAAATCTTATTACAAAGGAAGAGACAAAGGAGAGAGAGAAATGAAATAATTTTTTGATATAAGGTCTGCTCTTATACTTGTGAGATTACCATTTTCATTCAATCCTCTTGTTGACAACATGGTCTTATTGAAGGTAGAAAGATTTAAAGATTGAGTCATATACTTCAGTAACTTGTTATAGAAAGGTGGATAATTTATCTTAGGCAGTCTGTGTATTCTGATACAAAAAGACTCTGACAACAAGAAAGGATTGAGAACAAAAATCTGGCAAAGATGATCCAGATTTTTATTCTCAATCCTTTCTTGTTGTCAGAGTCTTTTTGTATGGTGCCCATCGAAGGCTTCTAAATCTAATCTTGGTCCATGTCCTCGCACGGATTTGAAAAGAGGATTATATTTTTGTAATTCATAATGAAGTCAATAAAGAAATCAGATTGTTGATTTTATCTCACTTGTGTATTATTCTATTCCTTTTTCAAATTCATATCTCATTTATTGCTTTGTCTTATACATAGTACACTTACTTTTTCCTTTTTTTTACTTTCTCCTTTTGCACAATTAAATACTTTTTCTTTTTTTTTATTGTTTGACGAAGGCAACAAACTTCTCTTCGGTGAACCTTATCTTATTCATCTAGATATACCCTACTTGTTGTGGCGATAGTGGCACTGGGAGTTTCTCTTCTTCACAGCCCTCAACTTAATCTTTAATCGGGAGTATCTTTAGCCATAAAATTCCAATTCAATCTACATCCAATCTAGTGAAAGTCATTAAAATATATATCTTATTTCAATTCGAAGAAGATGCCACCACCACCCCGTGGCACATGTCTTCTCCCTTAAATCTTACACTAGCCACCCAACCTCTTCCAAAGTTTAAGGATCATCTTCCTAAGTTTTCAGGAAATGGAATGATCACTACAAAAGAACACTTAGTGGAATTTTCTAACGCGTGTCACAATATAGGGGAAAATGACAATGATACTTGCATGCACTTATTTATCAAATCTCTTGAAGGGAAGGAAATTGCATATTTTTTTGACTTGCCCCCAAAAATCTTCTCTACTTGGGAAGAATTGGTCTATTGGTTTAAATCTACATACGGACAACCTAAAAGTTTGGTTGATCAACTAAGGGAATATAATAATATTACTTATAACAATAGTGAAACTATTAAATCATTCAATCTTCATTTCACTAAATTGTATAATCAAATTCCTGAATTGATCCTCCCTTAGAATCAAACTGCTTTCATGCATTATTATAATGCTTTACCTTCTTCCTATCGCCATATATTGGAACAAAACGAGACAGATAATCTAATATCTGCACTTCAAACTTGTCTTGAGTATGAAGATCAGTTAGGAAGAACGAGTCTTCCTAAGGGAGATTATGTTAAACAAACTGATATATCTGCAATATTGTAGCTTATGCAGGATATGAATAATATAATGATTGCTTATGAAAATAAAGGAATCACTTCCTCTTCTTCTCCTGCTGAGACTTCTTCTCAAGTGGCTTTTAGGAATCCAAATGATAATCCTTTTCAACCAAAGGATATCATGTCCCATTCCTGGTGTAATTTTTGTGAAGAAAATCATGACGAAAACACCTGTGAAGTTAAAAAGAATGCTAAAAACAGAATCTTCGGTAAGAGGAATGACACTACTATTATTGTTCTAGATTGGGCTCAACCCGATGATGTTATTGTAGTTAATAGCAGAAATAAATCTTACCCCAATTGGAACAAAATTGATTCTCCCCGCACTACTTCTTCTCCAGACACATCATCCCAAGGAACTGATTCCCAGGTTGTCAAGACTCTGAATAGTCAAGGGACAAATTATTATTTTCCTCCCTCTAAATATAATATCCTTGATCAATTGGATAATATTAAAGCAGATGCTTCTCTTTTGGATATGGTTATCATCCTAAAACAACAACAACATCTTAAAAAATGTATGGAAGGTAAAATCTCTACAGTATCCAACTTGATTGAAAATTCCGAGGGAGATGACTCAAATGTAAATAAAATAGGTGTACATAACTTTAAAAACCATGTAAAATATGCTCCATTTTATGTTTTTGTAAATATTCTGGATAAAATTTTCCACTGTTGCCTCATAGATGGTGGATCTAGTCTAACCGTTATGTCAAATATTATTATGGAAGAGTTAGGCCTTTTCTGTACAAACAAAAATTCAAGAAGTATGCTCTCCTATAATAATCAACAATATTCTACCGTAGTTGAAATCAAACATGTAACTCTAGTACTTCATGCTCACACTGAAATAAGAACCACCCTAAATATACAGGTAATTGATATGCTTGTAAGTAACTATTCAATCATTTTGGGTAGGGACTAGAAAGCTTTAACTAGTGATTACCTTTCATTAGATGGATCACATCTATCCATCCCTAAGAATGGAACGAATATAATTATACTAAGGGAAGGAAGGATTTCACCCTATATTGAAAGTGTTCTACATCCTAATGTGAATTTTATCAAAGAAGACATGGGTGTATATTCAATCTTTGTTGATGAAGATGACTTACATCTTCAGCCGCCCGATTATGATGATGGTATGTGGCACATGCATTTCTATGGATCATGTTCAAACGAAGGTAATGGAGTTGGAATCATTTTATACTCACCTATAGGAAAAATTCACAATTTCTCTTATAGATTAGCGTTTTCCTATACAAATAATGTTTCCAAGTTTGAAGCCTTATTATTAGGCATCGTAATTTATTATAACCTTGGTTGCGGTCATCTTACAGTTTTTGGTGATTTGGAACTTGTTGTAAATTTAGTTAGGAAAATTTATAAACCGAACAACAATTTATTAAAGCGATACACTTAGGCTGTGTAGGCCTTAATCTAAAATATATTGTCTTTTAACATCACTTATATAAAAAGAGAACTTAATTCCACGGCTAACAGGTTAGTTTTTTCTGTAGCTTCACCCATAAGACAAATTTTACCATAGAGGCCAGATTGTACATTTATGTCTCTTTACCAGCCTCATTTCCCTGATAACGCAACATCATGGCAAGTTTTTTCAGACGATGGAGTCATTTGTGATTTCTTACATAATGAACTCTATAATCCCAAGGAAATCATTTCCCTTGAAGACGAAAAATTTCCCAAAGTATTGACTCCTCTTGAGAGTTCATTCTCGACGTGATGTAGGTAACAAAGAAAAGAATAAATAAGAGGAGTCAAAAATAAAAGTAGGGGATACTATTCCCTCGAATATTGGGACCTCTGAGTCTCCAAACATTATTAAGATAGGTTCCTAATGTTCTGATGAAGAGAAAAAGAAATTCATGAACATGTTCCAAGAATTTCATGATGTTTTTTCTTCGTCATATGAGGATCTACGTGGTTTTGATCCTAATCTTATACAACACACCATTCCCATCAGGGAAGGGGCGAAACCATTTAGGAAAAAACAGAGACCTATCAATCCAACACTTGAAGAGACAATCCGAAAGGAGTTAGAAAAACTCTTGAACGCTCATATAATTTTTTCGGTTAAACATTCTGAGTGGGTTTCAAATCTTGTACCGGTTCGAAAGAAAACAGGTCAGATTAGACTTTGTGTTGATTCTCGTGCTTTAAATAGAGAAAGAGTTAAAGATAATTTTCCATTTCCTAACATGGAAATGATCTTACAACAAGTTGCAGGATCTCAGATGATGTCCTTACTTGACGGTTTTTTAGGATACAATCAAATCGAAGTTAAGAGGGATGATATATATAAAACCACATTCACCACTCATTGGGGCACCTTTTCTTACAAATGCATTCCTTTTGTCTTATATAATGCACCTTTCATAGAGCTATGTAGATAGCTTTTGATGATCTTGTCGAAAAAATCATTCAATTTTATCTTGATGATTTAACAATATACTCAAAAACCCGATCATATGACTTTGGTCATCTTCGAAAAGTCTTTATATGTTGTAGGAAATTTGGCAGTTCTTTAAATCCTTCAAAATCCATTTTTGGTGTCACTCAAGGAAAACTTCTTGGTCATATTGTTTTTTATTCAGGAATAAGCATTGATCCTGACAGGATTGTTTCTAGCTTAAATCTTCCTGCCCCAACATCTAAGAAATAAATTCAATCTTTTATGGGAACTATTAATTTTGTCTGAAGGTTTGTTCCTAATATTGATGTCATTGTTAAAACAATCCATAATATACTTAAGAAAGATCGTTCTTTCTCCTAGACAGATGATGTCAAAAATGCTTTCATAAAGATTAAGAAATCAATCAGTTCTGCACTAGATTTGGCGAAATTGAATTTTGAAAAAGACTTTATCATATATACGAACGCTACAGAAGAACAATTTATGCTATCCTCTTACAGAATGATGACCATAATAATGAAAAACATGTAGCTTACATGAGTCAAATCTTGTTAGATGATGAAATTAAGTATTCTTATATTGAAAAACATGTTTTTTCTCTGGTTAAAGCTATAGAGAAATTTCTACATTTCATCCTAGGCAAGCATACACAGGTAAAAGTCCTTTTGCATGCTGTCAAATTTTACTTTCATAGACTTATCTATCAGGAAATCTTGCACATTGGCTCGCAAAAATCCAGGAGCATACTTTAACAATCATGTCTTCTAAAACCATCAAGGGATGAGACATATCCCTTCACTTGGCTCAACATCCTGAACCAAGTGAAATTTTTTAAGATGAAGACAATTCACTCTCAACATTGTTTTATATTGAAAACCAAAACCTTACTCTCACTGAACACCCATGGTATACAAATATTATTTATTAATTGAAAACCTAAGGTGTCCAAATCATTTGAATCAACATCAACAAAGGAGACTTTGTATTGAAAATTCTAAGTATCTCATTCTAGGAGATTCTCTGTTTAGGAGATCTACTGATGGATTGCTGCAACGATGCATAGATAATGATGCATCTCAAAAAACATTAAATGAAATTCATGGATCAACAAATTTTTTTATTCATATTGGTGGTCACTTTTCTTCCAAATCCACCGCTTTTAAAATTATCATAACTGGTTACTACTGACCATTCATTTTTCGAGATTCCTATCAATTTGTAAGGGCTTGCGACAAATGCCAAAAGTTTGTCGGTAAAGAACATCTTTCTTCCATGCCTTTACAACCCATTCTTCCAGATTTTCCCTTCTCAAAGTGGGGTTTATATTTATCGTTCCTATTAATCCTCCATCTTCTGCAGGTCATATTTTTATACTAAAAACCATTGTCTAATTTATTAAGTGGGTTGAGGTTGTCCCTCTAAGACATGTTCAAGATGAACATGTGATTTCCTTCTTGGAATCCAATATCTTTTCTAGATTTGGTCTTCCCTTAGAAGTTATTTCAGATAATGGACCAACCTTTATTTCTGCAAAACTAACTCGATTTCTCACTAAACTTGGTGTCAAGCATTTCACTTCATCCGCTTATTACCAAAATGGACAAGCTGAGTCAACTAACAAAAATCTAGTCAAAATTCTGAAAAGAATCGTAGAAGACAAACCTCGCTAGTGGCACTCACTTCTCACTTATGCTCTTTGGGAAGATCGTACAACCACTAAGACCAGTACATGATTTACCCCATTCCATCTCTTGTATAGCCAAGAGGTTATCATGCCAATTGAATTATAACTTACTTCATTACATTTGGCATTGAAAACTGAAGAGTTAAACTCTATTGATATTTCTCAAAGAATGAATGCCTTGCTTTCTTTGGAAGAACAAAGGAGTCATGCTTTGGAAATTTTGAAAAGACAACAAACAATAAAGAAATATTTCAATAAACGAGCAAAATCTTTTGATTTTAAAGTTGATGAAAAAGTATTGCTTTGGGACTCTTCCCATGTTGAAAGAGGGAGACATTCTAAATTCCAAAAACTGTGGCTAGGTCCTTTTAAGATCACTTCTGTCCTTGGCACAAATTCATACCCATTGAAGGACATGGATGAGCAATTATTCTCTTATAGCACCAATGGTTCACACTTAAAACACTAGGTGGAACCAACTTGATTGTTGATTGCATATATTGTAAGTATGGTTGTTGTATGTATTGTTTGATTTTCCATTTTAGTTGTTGTTTTGTTTTGGTCATTCTCAGTTTATATTTGATTGCATAATCATTTCATAGGGATCGAATAAACTAGACCATTTTTTTCATTTGTTAAGTTGTTTTCTATATATCTCATTCGTAATAAATTTGATTTCAATCTCTTCATGGGTTTGGCATGAGTACAGAATAAAATTGCTAGGGTTTGAATGTTATGGAATACTCATGTTTCCTCTGTTGTTGCTCCGTCTGGACTTTTGGATTTTGCATAAAATTCTGGGCATTTCAACCCAACAGTAACGAATAATTGTGGGTGTATTTGGAAGTAATTTGTGATGGCTAAAACTTGCATTTTTTCCCTTTGTTTACGCAAAGCTTGTCTTGACTTGACATTATTTCATAAACCCTTGATTTCTTACATTACCTTCGTTGTAAATTGACTCCCAACTATGCATGACTTCAAGTATTGGCTAGATTTCGAACCAAAGTTCTTCCCCTTCCTTGTTTCAGCATGTTGTTGATGTGGATATTATTTCAAAATCCTTGACAATTATTGTTACTCGACTACTATATCATCATTGATTGTCAAAGTCCGTCCATGATTTTTCAACGGTGGATTGTGGGAGTTGCTTGATTAATATAACTAACAGTCATTGATGATAGTGGGAAGGGTTTAGATTCCATTGACAAAGGAAAGTGATTTGTTTTTTATAGAGATTTCATGCCACAACTTGCTATTGATATTTACCTCTGCAATTTGTTTTAAAACAACATGATAACGAGTTATTTGATTGGTATGGGCATAATCCAATGCGCTTTATTGCTTGAAATTGGATGATGAATTTGATAAGGAAAAAGTTCAAAGGAATATTTTTTTGAGGTATGCATTTATTTTGGTGTTGATGGAAAGAGTATTGTTGTTGTTACAAAACACATGTGAGCACCTTTTGTCATAGTTGGTATGGATGGCCTATTGTTAGTATTAATCTCTACACAGATTCCAATGGCACATGGAATTGTTTGGCTGACATAGTTTGTATAACACCTGAGTTTGACTTCTTGCAAATTAATACACCACAATAATACGAGTTGTTGGTGGAATTCATGATCGGTTCGATGGACATAAATGAAATCAAACAGAACTAAAATGAATATGGATTAAAAATTGACTTATGAGAATGTCAGGATGGGTGGAGATTTTGTTAAGTTGTCTTGATAGAATGGGTTTCAATCAACTATTGGCATGAAATAATGATATAAAGTTATGATCAGAGGTTGATTATAATGTTTTATATTTGTTGAATGAGTCATGAATGTATAATAAAGAACATTGGTCATTTCCATTTCTCGCACATTATTTTATTTTGTGCAAATTACAAATCCCTCATCAATCCCAAAACATTTAATTTATCCCCATGTTATGTTATTATAAATATGAAATGGGTCAAGGGATTTAAAATAGGAAAATTTTGTATGAAGACTAAAAACAAAATGGTTGTAATTTGCAGATGATAAAATGGATGATGTGAATGTAAAAGATGTATTGGGATTAAATATTCATTTTTGTATAGAACAATATTTATATTTATTCTCCCGTCATGAAATCACTTTACATCCATTACAATTCCTCCCATATTACCAATGTCATTGTAATTCCCTATTCTAATGCATTATGGATCAAGTTGGCAAGTGTTTATGGTTATTTTGTGAACAATTATGAATGGATTGCATGTGCTCCTGTGTGCGAATGAAAATAGCCAATATTTAATTTTTGTTTTAGGCAGAGTGTTTGATGATCAATTAGTCATTTTAATTCATACTATGATTTAATTTTGATTTTAGATATGAGCTTTTTCAGCAGGGTTAGTGATGGAAGATGAGGAAACATGGGCATAAACAATATTTAGCAAAGAGGTCATAGAAGGCCACCATTTTCTATTCACTTTGATGCTAACCCTTAGGTACTAAATCAATTATTTCAAGCTGGGATTTTCAACTTGGTTGACAAAGGAGTATTACAACCTCACCCTAGGCCCGAGAGACCCCCTTTTCAACCTCGCGAGAGTTTATCAAATGTCCATGTTCCTACCCATGTCTCTCTTCAAAATGAAGTACCCATCAATGATGGGTGGCAAGAAATTGTCCAACAACCTATAATTCACCACCATGGTTGGCCCATTGTCTCATTACCATTACCTCCACCACCATAGTTGAATCAAAATGGATAAAGGAAAGAAAGTGGCTTCTCCCTCCAAGTCCTCTAACGAGTCTTCAAAGTCAGTCACTTCTCATGCCCATCATAATGATGCACAGTCCCATGTCCTTAGCAAAATTCATCCCCAAGTTTCAAATCATCCCCTTGCTGCAAAAGTTCAGTCAACAGATAAATAAAAGAAAACAAGAAGTGGTGAGAAGAGACAGACTGTCTCTCATAGTAAATATGGATTTCATTTGCTATAACAATTTTTTTGGACAATTTTTATTATGTTTCATGATTGGATATTCTATTTTATTTTGGGAACATTGATACATATATATTTTGGACATCCAACATGTTTTATGGATGACAAAACATTTTTGACTATATATATATATATGATTTTGGAAGATACAAGGGGAATTTTAAATACATATTGCATGGATTTTTATGGATGAAATATTTCAATTAAAATATGGAGTAACAAGGAGGGAATCGTAATTAAATAGACTTTTTTGTTAAAATAATAGTTAAGGGGTCCCACCTATTAGTTACTATTTAATATACCCTTATTGTTTATTATTATTTATTATCACTTGTCTCAAATTTGTGTTAAGTTAATTAACACTTAACTAAAAGGTAGTTGGAACTATCATAACCTCTTTTGGAAGAGATAAAATCTCATTGCAAAGGAAGAGACAAGGGAGAGAGAGAAAGGAAATAATTTTTTGATATAAGGTCTGATCTTATATTTGTGAGATTACCATTTTCATTCATTATGAATTTTCTAGAAATATTAACCCTCTTGTTCTTGTTGACAATAGGGTATTATTGAAGGTAGCAGGATTCAAAGATTGAGTCATATACTTCAACAACTTGTTATAGAAAGGTGGATCATTTATTACAGGCAATCTGTGTATTTTGATTTGTTTGTGGATTAAGTTTCGTTACTAATAAATGATATTTTGCAAAGTCAGTAAATGATGTTTTTGTGGCAAAGTTTATCCAAATTTTTAGTCTCAATCCTTTCTTGTTGTCAGAGTCTTTTTGTATGGTGCCCATCGAAGGCTTCTAAATCTGATCTTGGTCCATGTCCTCGCAGGGATTTGAAAAAAGGAAATTTTTTTTTGTAATTCAGAATGAAATCAATAAATAAATCAGATTGTTGATTTTGTCTCACTTGTGTATTATTTTGTTCATTTTTTAGATTCATTTCTCATTTATTGTCGTGTCTTATACACAATACATATACTTTCTCCTTTTTTTTACTTTCTCCTTTTGCACAGTTAAATAATAACAAAAAGACGAGCATTGGTTCCTATTATTTATTACTTGTGAATCAAATGATATTTTGTTTAAGGCTATAAACCCTGGTTGACATTCCCAACTATCTTACTCTAGCCAAGTAAGATTCAAAAATGATTGAGCAAGGTACTTCATATCTTTCCCTCTACAAGTGGTACCTTGATCTGTGGATGGATGGATATTGAAGTTCATATCCTAGGAGCATGCATGAGCCCCTAAAATGGAAAACTAGACTCTAAGTTGATGTGGTATTTCAACAAGATGTCGAGAATCCCATGGCAACGAATTTTGTTTGAAAAAGTTTTTAAAAAAGAGATCAAATCAACAATCAGAGACAAAATATGACTCTCTAAACCTTTATATACATGTACATCCAAGTTACATGGTTGTTAAGAATCTAAGCTTAACATCTTTACTAAGAATTCATAACACAATCATTTCATATTAAACATATTTACATTGGAACTATTTAACATGCAACCTCAACGTATGTTATCATCACATATATATGTTTGTGCACTAGGCATATTAGTGTCATCCTTGTGACTATTTTAAGACAATGAATTGGTAGTGCACTAGGCATATTAGTGTCATCCGTGTGACTATTTTAAGACAATGAATTGGTAGAGATACATCAACATTTGTGATGATATGCTAAAACTAAAGGAGCACACATAATATTAGCCTTCTCTACACTCAATTCATCTCCCTTGTAGAATGTGACTAGTTCCATGAATTCTCTCAAAAGTTTGCAAGCTTCCCATATTTAGCCTTCTAAAACATGATCTTTGAATCATATATTTTCTCTATACAATAGTGTGCCATATTTTTGTACCTCTACATAAATAGTCTGGTTTCACATCTTGTGCAGAATTTGCTCACAAATGTTTGGCCCAGAACTGATATTTCCGAACTGCCAAAAATCCTTATGCACACAGAGCTGTATTTAGTAAATTAACATTTCTAACTCCCACTTAGCCCATCTGTTTTGGTTGGCAACGTTATCCTATGCTAATGGGTGCAATTTTTTATCCTCTTTTTCCCCATCCCAGAATAATTTCTTTGGGATTTTTTCCACTTCCTCTAATCCTTTCTTGAGTGAAAGTAATACTAGCAAAGAAATATAAACACAGCTTAAACAATTGGTTTCAAAATTAAATTCTACCACTAGAGTCAAATCACCTAACTTTGACTTTGACCTTGTTTTTTAAATAACTCTTTCCAACTCAATAGTACATGAATTGTTTTCAACAAATGGAGCCTCTAAATATTATTTAGTGGACAAAACTACCATTTGAAATTATCTTTTGAATCCCTCATGACTTATTAAAAAAAAAAAAAAAAAATTCACATCACTTCTTGTCCTGATGTGAATTGGTAGTTCTGTAGACTCTCTTAATAGATCCTTTCTCCTCTTTGCAAAGATTGACCAACCAAAATAATTTCATCAAAGAACTACAATTGGGGCACAGGATCTACAACGTTGGCTTGGCTACTTTAAAACCATCCAAATTAGATTACTCCAAAATATCTTAGCTGTCATGTTGGACTATTAAATTTAAGCTTTTTGCATATTTCTACACCTTTGAATATTTACCAACATATGAGTGTTTCTAGGGCCAATGTTTGTAGGTTATGGCCTTTAAAGGCATTTTGTATCTAAAGGTCATTTTGATACTCCGGAGAGTTGGGAGAGTGGTGGCCTTCCCTCCGTGGCCCCTTTTTGTATTGTAGAAATTAATCCGGTCCCTGTATACTGTATATTATGTAATAATTCTTTTATATTTAATAAAACTCATTTTTCTCAATAAATTTTTGGATGTAAATTGTGTGTAAAGTTTTGAAACGTTTAATGTTTTTAATGTTTCGAATAGGCACTCCACTTATCATTATGTATATAAAAAGTTTGATGACTTAGAAAAGAATATTGAATTTGTAATTATAGGAGGAAATTGATGAGTATTATCTATAAATAAATATATTAAGTTCAAAACAAAAAATATTTTCAATATTAATTGTTGCATATATTGTTATTTGTTCAATCAAAAAATAATTCAGGTGTTTGAGAATTCTCAGGTGGTAATCAATTAGATGGAGGGAACATATTGCTGCAAAAAATTCCTATTACACCTCATTCTTGATGAGATATTCTCTATAAAATCCGTTTTTAACCCGATCTATTTTCAACATGTATTCAAGGAAAGGAATTCTCAAACATATGGGTTACAGAAGATGGAAGTGCTATTGGAGCCTGGCTGCTGGAAGATATGGGAGGAGGTGGATGGAACTGTGTCTGAATATGAAGATCTTTTTTAGTGCTGCTTCAGATATAATTTGGATTGTTGTTAGTTTTTGGACTTATATTGGTTTTTGGGATTAATAAATTAGAGCTAGATCTGATAAAAAATCCTACTTTCTCAAGGGAATGATGATATTACATATGAACTTTGGGATTAATAAATTAGAGCTAGATCTGAGAAAAAATCCTACTTTTTCAAGGGAATGATGATATTACATATGAACTTTGTATGGAACTGAACTTTGTATGGAACTATTTTGGTCTTGGTCTATATAGGCTATTCGAAGAAGAATATTTCAGAGAGAGATGGTCCCTTTTTGAAGGATATTATGAAATGATAATCAATGTCTGCACTGTGCAGAATGTAATTTCTTTTTTATTTAATAAAATTACAATTTTTTTTCCATAAAAAAAAAATAATTTAAAAATATTGTTATGTATTCAATGAAATTCATCTGTTATGAATCATGATGATGTTCTTGAAGCTAGTTGAATATGACACTACAACATACTTGAAAAACATGTCCTATTTTGCATGAAATGACTTTATCAGAAGAAACATCGACAAGGTGTCTAAAGATTATATCAAATCTAATACATATGCTTAAAGTTGAAATGCAAAAACAAGGTGTCTAAAGATTATATCAAAATTAATACATATATTTAAAGTTGAAATGCAAAACTGAGGTTAAATATTTCAAATGTTTTTCCTTTTCTTATAAGTTATAACTCTTCCTTTCATATATGAAAGTTAAAATTTGCCTTTTAAAAAAAGAAAAAAGAAAAAAACATTTAATGTGTTTTTAATGTTTTTTTATTAAAAGTAACATTACATTCAAAAATATTTTGCAACATTGGACTTCCAAATTTTTTTTATTTTTTTTTTGGATAAAAACACAAAGTAACACATCCCCTAGAAGTGAGGCCACCTAAAACATCCTTATCTCAACTATGCCCAAATGGTAACAAATGCCACATGGAATTTTTAATACATACCTAAACGTCTCCTAGATTTTGGGATGTCCCCAATGAATAAAGGGATGACTCTCATGGATTGGGGGATACCCAGGGGAGGTCAAATGCTTCGCACCCTCATCACCCCAAACCGATAAAAACAATAACCCAAAAAAGAAGGGAAAAAAACAGCAAAACAGAAACAGTAGAAAAAAGTCAACTAAAACCGTAACTTGCACCTTAAGCTTGGTTTTGAAGCTATAAATATGTCTTTTTTTTTACATATTCATTGTGTACRAAGAGGGACTGCAATTTTCCAACTACAAGAACTTATGTGCAACAATTTTTGGTTGAAAAATGAATTTTTCTTATGTGAGGTAGTTGGTTTCTAACTTTCTTCAATTGTGGATAATTATTTTGCACTTGGAAAATAATTTAAATTTTCCATTTAGATATTATGCAAGCAAAAGACCATCTAACTATTGCACACACATTAGCCTGGGCTAGTAAGCGTGCACTTAAAATTCAATCACAACGAGACAACAATTTCTAGGTAAAAGTATTATAACCTTTGAAATATTCTTTAGTTAGCACAAAATGTTACAACCAGGAGAACAAATAATTTTCCCTGAAACAATTAAGTTGCAATGTATAAATAAGTTTACAACCCAGCAAAAGGCAATTACAATGACCCAAGAGCAACACACTCAATTACAACAACATGCAACATTGAACAATAAGTTGAACATGCAAGGCACTGAACAACATACTCCCATCTCAGGGTTTTTCCTGTGTTTAAATATTGGACTATAAGGTAGTGGTTATTACCTAAGTTACCAGAAAACGGATACGGATACGGATCCACCAGATTTTTGAAAAGCCAGGATCTGGATACAGCGGGGAAATGCCACKTACAAAAAATATAATAATATTTTTAAATTTTTAAAATATATATTCAAAGTTAAGAATCAAAACCATTCATGAATCACAACATTAGMACTGAAATCATTAAATCATTTGTAAATCTGTAGACTAAAATCATGATGCATCATCTCATAATATCATATAAAAAGGATAATAGTAAATACTAAATTGAGTGCATATAGTCAAACTAACTTGCTACATTAGAAAGACAAACTGACAGACTTAAAGTTCTGGCCTCACAACAGATTTTAGAGGCAAACTCAAAGATTTTAAAGTTCTGCCTCACAACCTTAAAGTGTTAAAACTTGAAACTAAGATTGAGTTGGAGAGGTATTTCAATGTTTGCTTAAATGTTAATTGTACAAATAATTTAAGCATTAATAATTTAATTGTATAAAAGCAAACACAATGCATTAATAATTTAATTGTATAAATTCCGCTGAAAACCCTTTGGGATCCGCGTGTGTGGGGTCGACAGAAACCAGGATGCGTTTCCAAAAGGCGGGATCTGTTTCTGATGCAAATGGAAACGTCTTGCTGGCAGATCCTAGTTGTTTCTAGGCGAATCCGGATCCAGTTCTGAAACGCGGATTCACGGATCCAGCATCTAGAGGGGCCAGATCCGGTAACATAGGTTATTACTTAATAATCAACTGATGGTGACCAATGGATACAGCCTTAGTGGGCCTAATGGTTAAGAACATGTGTTTCCTCTTAATAGGTTACAAGTTCAAATCTAGAGGGGGGTAGGGTATGTATACCTCCGTAGACTTTACCAGTCAAATCGTTGGGCGGAGGGGGTCCCTTGGGTCCCTTGTCCTATAAACAAGGGGGTCTTATACACCAATTAGGTGTCTAGCTTGGTCGTGACCTTAAAAATGAATTATTATTATTATTATTATCAACCCCCCAATTGAATCAATATAGACACCATATCAACCTTAAAACTAAATCCCATCACTTGTCATCTATTGCCCTATGTATCTTGGTGTTGCTAACACAAATCCACTCATACCCTTCCCTATGTATCTTGGTGTTGCTAACACAAATCCACTCATACCCTTCACAGATGTTGGCATCACCCATTGATATCAATGTCGATCTGACAATCATGTCAAACCATGAACTTGGGGATTTTCCTTCAGATCGAACAGTGAGAAGAGATTTTTCATTTATGAATAGTTGTTTTGAAGTGTTAAATTTTACTATGAATTGTTAAACATTAAACTATAATGAGTATCATAACAAAGTGTAAATTTATTTCTTGTTTCTCGGATTTTATATTATAGTTTCAACTTTAAAGTTTCATTTCAAATTTGAAATTTCTCCCATTGAGCCAATAATTAAAGAAAAAATCAACCCATTGACCAAGGAAAATAATTAAAGTGAACCAAATGCCATTACTACAACAGGGAATAATATATACAATCTGAAATACTATGGCGAAATGAGAGATGACAGAGCAAAAGCCTCTTATTGTGGATAAATAAATTGAACCGTCGCTAGGTCCTTGGAAGAATATGTACAATATGTAAACGCAAACCAAATTTTGTTTCTTTATATCTTTCTTGATGCAAGGACACAATTAAGGTTGCACTTCCAATCCTTTCAAATGTGAACTATCCAATTCCTTGAATCCTACTTAAAAGGGTGGTTGATATAGTTACCTTATATCCCTTCTTAATTAATTAATCAATACTGCTCAACTCCTGTAAAATGACATTTAACTCTAAAATCAATAAAGTTGGTGTTAGATAAGAGCATTTTCCTTGGAGGATTCTACAGGATGCCTCATCATTAAACATCAACTCAAGGAGGGAACACCTGTCTATTGAGGGAGGTTTGAAGGGCTGGATAGCTTATCTTAAAAGCAATTACACCAAGGAAGATGTGTGCCTCACCTAGAAAGGTCTCTAATGCATGTTCTGGGAAACTAATAGCTTTGTTGATGAATGCCCAGTACTTGGGAAAACTCACAATGATGTTGTGTTCATTAATCTAGAAGGTGATAGGAATGTTTTATGGATCAAATGGGAACTGAGTCATTGTTATATTTCCACACTATATCCACTATTTGTGGAATTTGTTATCATAAGAATGAACGAATATATTTTGATGGAAGCCATGTTTTGTGGATGTGGTTATAACCACCAATGGGACTTTATTAAGAACATCTTCCAACCTTAGATTTATTAAATGGTGAATATGTTGGGTTTATTTAAGAAAAATCCTGAGGAGGAGCATCTCACTTCTTAAGAGACTCTTTTATGGTTATATATTCCTTAAACCATGGGTGTAAATAGAGGCCAATAATTTACAAAGAGATTTACAGTTAGGTTGGAAGTTCAATGAAGTAAACTCTGGTTGATTTCCCAGATAAAAGACTTCAAAACTTGAAGGTGTCAACAGTTCTATAATAAAAAACTGTTCATGCCCAAAACTGATAAAAAAATTTCATGAACAGTTCATAGCTTACTAAAGCTTCACTGTGAGCTATTGGAGAAAATGGTTAGAAAGGATTTCACCTTCACACAACTTATTAAAGTAACTGCTAAAGATATGGGAGAACTCGAACTTGACAAGCTGATAAAATTTTAGGTTGGAAGGAAAATGACCAATTGGAAGTGATTATTTCTGTATTTTTTTATATAATTTGTTGTCAGCAAAAATAGAAAAACTCATGCATTGTGAACCAAAAAAATAGAATTTTTTTTATATAATTTGTTGTCAGCAAAAATAGAAAAACTCATGCATTGTGAACCAGAAAAATAGAAATTTCAGATATCCAAATATATTTTCCCCAATCGCTCTCAAATACTCAGAAATGTCAACTGCTATGGAAAATTTATACTTGTGTGTTTTAGAATTGGCAAGAGTGACGAGTTTTCCCATATGCAACTCAATAAGATGCTACCAGTATGTAATCATTGAACTAAGGGAATAAGAAGTTTATTGTTCTCACTTTCCATTGGTTTTTCTCAATGGAGGGATGTTTGCAAAATAAAGTTGTTGTTTCTACATATATAAAGAGTGATAAATTGTCGTCTTTAGACAAGAGACTTTCTTTTGAACTACTACACTCATCATTTCTTAAAAAGAAAAAAAAGAAAAACATACAAGAAATTTGTATACTGAAGCAAGAAAATACAAGAAAATTTGTATATTTTGATGAAGAAGACAAAGGTTATTGGTATTGAGTGTAATTTAAAATTCGTTTAAAATTATTAAGAACTTTTTTTAATTTTTATTAAGAGCTTGTTTTTTTAAAACAAAAAGATATATGTTAATGAAATCAAAGTTTGCCTTGTTATAGATCATAAGTGATTTATTTCAAGTGGCCATGTTTTGTTTACACATGATGATGTCCTTGTATGTTGGCATCTTGAGATCGTATCAACAAAGCTTAGGTTGTTAGCTCTATGTTTTGTAGGTTTTTATTTCGCATTGGGGAAAAAAGGAAATGCTATACCCCACACAGAGTTTGTGCTTTTCCCGATGCATTTGAACTTGGTCGATTAGATGAGTTTGTGTCATTTCATCCAACGACTCAAGTTATATATAGTAGAATAAATTATCAAAGTTTTAATAATTTTTATAATATATTTTGTTTAAGAATGAAAAGGTTATTGGTCCTCAAGTATAACTTAAAATTTCCCTTAAATGTCTAGGAGATTATATTTCTTAAATGTAAATACATAGGTTAATGTCCCAATACTTAGAGGCATTTAGTAAAGATGGAAGTTTGTCCCATTATGGACCACAAGTGAGTTATTTGAGGTGGACATGTTTTGTTTACACATGATGATTTTGTTGGGTTGTTATATTCTTTGCAGGCAAAGTCTAGTCGAGGTGCATGAACTGGCAGTCAAAGTTGAAGGAATCGACGTCAAGTCGAGTGATCCAGGTGGATATCGATGTCCACCCACCTATTCCAACTGGCTCAAAACAATGTTCTAGCAACTTAATATTTTTAGCAATTTTTTCGGTTCCTAAACTTCTGGGGGCATTTTGAGGGCCTAAATGAAGCTTTTTCACAATCGGTCATCTCAATAATATCAAAAGGATTTATTTGAACCCAAAAAATGAATCTCCTCATCAATACCTTTCCAGCGAGCTATCGTGCGCCCCAAACGGAGATCGTATGCCAAAGTTACGCCCCCGAGAAGTTGATACACCAAACTACCCAAAATAGGGTCCACAAAACTGTTGGATTTTCATCTTCCGGGGTTAGGGTTTTGGACTTTCTTTATGTTAAAAATTCCTTTGGAACCTCATTTTAATAATCATCTTCTTATGAATGTGAGTAGTTGTCACATCTCTTCTCAGAGATAAGCTGCCACCATTCTAGTGAGTCTTTCACTCTGTATTTCCACAGTTTTGCACATTTCGCTCATTAATAAAAATTGTGTATTATTGTATCTTTTTGTTTATGGTTATATCTATGATACATATTTTTTATATTATTGTCTCACGTGAAATATCTCTGTATATTTCTGTGTTATATCTTTGCTCTCATTTSATGCCRAAAATAATCTGGATAAGTGGTATCAGAGCATGCTGCTCTTGATCGTTTTTTAGTGCATGTCCCCGATGAAGTTCGAGTATAGAAAGTTGGGTCTCGAGCTTGTCTCTCTTAAGTAAAATCCCTCTTGTACGCCCAAGAAACCCTCCATGGTGGAAGAAAATAAAAACGACGGAGAAGAAGATTCTATCAATATGTTGCTTGAGCAAGCTCTCACGAGACAAAGGGATGAAATGATGGAGAATTTTTCTCACATTCTTCAACGCCTGTCGATAACAGAAAACACATCTTCATCAAGCGAACACTTTGGAAGCACCTCTCCTTTCAATGTACAACTCAATTTTGGTATTCTCGTATTTGAAGGTCAGATAGATGCAGATGCCCTAGAAAAATGGTTAAATCTGCTAGAAGGTTATTGCTTTGTTCACAATTTTTTCGATAGGGAAAAGATCACCTTCGCACTCCTTAAGTCTCTCGCCCATGTCAAACATTGGTGGGAAACTTACTGGGAGAAAATTTCCACAAAGGAGTCTAGAATATATGGGGTCGAGCCCACTTGGGATTGTTTTATGGATGCAGTCAAGGAACAATATTACCTTGTTGGTAACTATGACGACCAATACATGAGATGGACCACACTGCAACAAAAGAGGGGCCAAACAGTGTCGGAGTTCACAAATAATTTCCATACCTTGCGCACCAAGTTGGGTATCAAAGACTTTGAGCGACATCTGGTTCTGAAATACTATGGAGCTCTGCATAGATACATCCAAACAAGAGTTTGGGTCTGCAAATCCGCAACAACCAAATTATGATAAAGATGACCCTAACAAATAGCCTCATGAATACCATTCCAAGCCACAGGAAAAGAAGGATCACATGAAGACAGAGAAGGACACTGGAAAGTGGTGTGATTTCCAAAAAATACCCTGGCACAATATTGATGAATGTCGCTCAAAAAAATCATTGGTGGTCGAGATCAAAGAAAAGGAGTCGAACCCCGATTCAGAATCTAATTCAGAAAATAATGGGAGAAGACATATCATCGACACAGACCCCACTTCTATTGTTGTGAACACAACAATTCAACCAAAAGAACCAGCATATCCTGAAGAGGGGGAGAGACTCTTTCATTCATAGATGTGGGTGAAGGGGACCCCGTTGCATTTCATTATTGATTTCAGAAGCTAGAAGAACCTCATATCAGCAGAGGTCGTCAAACATTTGGGATTGTCAATAACACCACACCCGTAGTCATGCAACATCGAGTGGCTTCGACAGGGATGTGATCTCTATGTCATCCAGTAGTGTCGATTTTCATACGACATCCAACCCTTCAAGGATGAGGTATTATGTGATGTTTCCATGTTGGATGTCTGTGATGTTCTTCTGGGCCAGCCAAATATGTGGAAGCGCCATGTTATTTAAGATTCTCGACCTTGTAGTTTCATTGTTACTCTAGGGCGTCATATCTATAGGATACCAGAGGTAGTTCCAACTATTGTCCCACCTAATTAGTGTCGCAAGGTAGTATCTCATATTACAAAATTCAGCTTCTTCACAAAAGCACCTTCTATCCATCCGAAACAGGTCGAAAATATTAAAGCAAAGTGCAAATATTCCTTCTACACACAGTCATCTCATCTGGTTTTCAAGAACCTCTCACAAACCAAGCAGCGCAACTTTTCTAATAAGGCAAGCAACGCACCAAGGTTTAAATTCAGCAAGCACTTTCCCCTCTCCCCCGAGAATTCAACGCAATGGAGAATATTTCTTATTAAGGAGGGAGGATTGATCCAAATGGATATCGGTGGCCACCCACCTATTCCAACTAGCTCAAACAGTCTTCTAGCAACTTACTATTTTTAGTAGTTTTTTTGGTTCCTAAACTTCTGGGGCCATTTTGAAGTCCTAAATGAATATTTTTCACAATCAGGCACCTCATTTATAACTAAATTCTCTGATTGAGCCCCAAAAATGAATCTCCTCGTCGATACCTTTCCAACAAGCTATCGTGCACCCCAAGTAGAGATCGTATGCCAAAGTTAGGCCCCCAGAAAGTTGATACACCAAACTACCAAAACAAGGTCCAAAAAACTGTTGGCTTTTCATCTTCCGGTGTTAGGGTTTTGGACTGAGCCTCATTGTAACAATAATATTCTTGTGAATGTGAGTAGCCATCACATCTCTTCTCGGAGATAAGATGCCACCATTCTAGCAGGTCTTTCACTCTATATTTCTACAGTTTTGTACATTTCACTCATTAATAGAAATTGTGTATTATTGTATCTCTGTGTTTATGGTTATATCTATGATAAATATCTGTTATAGTATTGTCTCTCTTGCAATATCTTTGTATATTTCTGTGTTATATGTCCTCTCTCATTTCATGCTGAAAATAATCTGGATCATCGAAGCTCGAGGTGGTTCAATCGGGTAAAGATGAAGTCGAGAACATCGAAAGCAAGTTGAAGGTCGAGGTGGCTCGAACCAAGTAAAATCAAAGAGGTAAACTGAAAAGAGGATGAAATGTGAGCATGGGGAAACCGACTAAATACTAAATGACACCCGAATGGTAGTCGACTGGTAATCCGACTTGGTATTTGACTGTAACAGAATCCTAAGATTCACAAGATTTGTAGTCAATGATCTGCATGGATATTTAACCATTTTTGGGCTCCTTTTTCTTTAGGTTTTTTCCTACTGTAAATCTTATAAAGAAGGCATGTTGTAATGTTATAAGAGAGATAATGGCTCATCGCCAATAGGTGAAAATCGTCGAGGTTACTAGTCATGTAGATGTAACCTGAATTGGGTATAGGGTTATTCTTGTGTAAAGAAAGAAGGTATGATGTCGATTGTGTCTTAGGTGTGGACCAAGGTTAGCCATGTAACCTTTTATTTTGAATGAATAATACAACAAGGAGAAAAACACTCAAGGAATGTTGGTTTTCCTGGTTTGGGTTTCCAAGGTAAAATCTCTGTGTATTGTGTGTTTTCTTTGTCATTTACTTTCTTGTTTAAACATTTTTTCATCTCTTCTACTAGGTTTAGCATGGAAGTGTTCCTCATTTCCTAACATGTGGTATCAGAGATTGGTTTAACAACCTTGGATCTGAGATAAACCCTAGGTTCAGTAAGATTCGTAAGTTAGAAATCTTTAAAGATTGTGTTAAAGAATGGCAAGCAACTCGAAAATAGAGATAGAAAAATTCAATGGCCAGAATTTTGAGCTTTGGAAACTTAAAATTGAAGTTCTCCTTATATATCGAGAATAATGGACATCAGTTTGTCCATGTACCATGATTATAGGTATGTTGACGGAAGAATGGGAGAAACTTGAGATAAGAGAAAGGAGTATGATTTGACTTTGTCCTGAAGATTCAATATTGTTGAATGTCTCAGGTGTAGATTCAACCAAGAAATTTTGGAGCAAGTTGGGGATCTTGTACCAATTGAAATCCATGGTAAATAGGTTGTTTCTTAGAAAGAAATTGTATCTTATGAGGACGAGTGAGGAAAGTTTGGTGCCTAATAAATTAAATGCGTTTAATACCATTATACGCCAGTTATCATCTGTGGATATTAAAATCAGTGAGGAGGAGAAATGTACTATCCTATTATGTTCTTTTCCAGACTCTTGTGATAACTTAGTTGTGGCTATAGGGATTAATAAAACCACATTAGCGCTATAATATGTGGTTGAATCTCTTCTATCAGAAGAAATGAGAAGAATAACATGGAAGGTTTGACCAAAGATGCTTTAGTGGTGAGAGGTCGACCGATTGATAGAGATAAAGGAAAATTCTCC
>SNQJ01S0080675.1:5401-15435 GCA_010110895.2 Picea sitchensis | reverse complement strand
AAATAGTTCATGCCTTAGACTGGATAAAATCAGAAAATTGCTAGATGCTTCATTTGACCTGCTCCTCCAGGTTCCCACTGATAATATGAAATCTTTCCTTCAAGTACTAGAAGAGCTTCTTTAAATAACTTGTCTTCCTCTTTGTTGAAATCTCTATATAGATGGTGGAAACTGATAAGTTGGAACTTCTTGATCAAATCTTTTGTACGAATCTTCCAACCTTCAATGGAGCAGACATTTAGATTACCTCTATCATTGAGCCACTCAATGATCACTCTGGAGTCACCAAAGGCTTGTAATATGGGAAGAGAGAGATGGCTAGCTAATGTGAGTGTTGTCCAAATACCCATGAGCTGAACCTTCGTATTAGTACCTTTTCCACAATTTAGATGCCACCTATAAACAATATTTTCTATAGTTTTTATCACACCCCCCACTCCACAAGATAACTTGTCACTTCTTACTACCCCATCAAAAAACACAATGGAGGATCCCTCTGCATACAAAATCATACATTCCTTAATGGGAACATGAGAAGGAGGTGAAGAATGTGGTCTATACAAACCCAAAATCTTATATATCACTGAATGGGCAGAGGGTACCGCATTTTCAAAGGTGGATCTATTCCTCTTGATCCATATAAACCAACAAGTTATAGCTGCGAGTGCTGGAGAAACCGATTTTTGTGCAATCCATTGATAGAAGCAGTCACTTAAATCCTTTCCTTCCCAAATCCTTCTAAATTTCAGAGTGTATTTTAATCTTTCCTAGATATTTTTTGTAAACTTATAGTCTATAAAGAGATGATTTAAATCCTCTGAATTTTCTTTGCATAAAACACATAGACTGGGTCCTTCCCAACCTCTCTTTTGTAAACTGTCCCAAGTTAAAATCTTTTGTGAAATTTCCAACCATATAAAGATTTTAATCTTTAATTGGATATCCCATTTCCATATTTTTTGTTTCCAAGTGGTCGAATGCTGAAAATTCAAAGTAGAAACAAGAGCCAAATAAACATTTTTTACCGAAATTATGCCTGACGAATCACCACCAGTCCACATTACTTGATTGGGGTTATATCTGAGTGATACACTAGCTACTATGAGTTCTTTTTGATAATGATCCCATTTTGTTGCAAGATTACCAGTTAAGCCCAACGCTTCGCTACTGATCCAACTACCTGCATGATAATTTGACCCCTGAGCCACCTTTGCTTGGGCAAGTACCTTAATCTCTTTCTTGTGAAGATGATCTATAAGTTCTCGTGATAGCAAAGATCTATCACGCACTCCCATAATAAAATCTTTACCAATAGATATCTGATGCCCCGAGCTCGACAACCAACTAAGCAAGTGAGTTAAGAGGTGAACAAACTTTAGTAAATTATTCCAGATCCTGGATGTTGATCTATGTTTGAAAATAGATGATCTGAACGAGTTTATAACAGTTGAATGCTTTAAGTATTTATCCAAAACAATCTTGTTCCAGATACCTTCCCGGAAAAGAACATGCCAGAGTGTGTTAGCATTCAAAGCTAAATTGAAATGTGATAAGTTTCTTAAACCCCAACCTCCACAAGATTTGTGTGAGAAAAGATCTCCCAATTGCATGGATGGATATGGCTGGATACACTGTGGCCTTTCCACAACAAGTTGAAACTTAATTTTCGAATTTGGTTGATGATAGACCATGGTATAAGTTCCACTACCATCCAATATATCGGTTGGCTTTCCAGCACCGATTTGAGAAGGATATACCTACCGCCCAATGAAAGCCATTTATAGCACCAATTGCC
The DNA here is from genome assembly GCA_010110895.2 of Picea sitchensis. NCBI lineage: Eukaryota > Viridiplantae > Streptophyta > Pinopsida > Pinales > Pinaceae > Picea > Picea sitchensis. The sequence continues at coordinate 13,640 of SNQJ01S0080675.1, read as the reverse complement.
AATCTTCTTTTCAATTTTATGTAATAACCAAGTCCAATCCGTCACCCTCCGAGGGCCTGTCTTGGAGCATCTACACATACAATATAATACAATTTTTGAGGAAGTAATTTATGTAAAGGGGAGATTTAACCCTAGGAAAATGTTCGATTCTTACAGGTTACAAGATGACCTTGGGATTTTCACTTGAGGGCATAACACATGGACAAAAGTAAAAGGAGGATCACATTACTTAATGAGAAACAAATAGGACATGATAGTTGGGATGATCAACATAAAAATGGGATAGAAAACATGTCAAACTTTTGTTACAACATACTATTAATAGGATATAATAGAGAAAATACAAATTGAATATGGAAGAGTTACTCAAATCTAAATTGTATAATTTTACTATGCACTCTAAATTTCATTAATAATTTATAAGGTTCCATAGAGTTCCAAAATTCGAATACATATGAACAAGTGACATGTACAACTTCTTTTACCACTTGGCCTTTATGTGGATTTATCCAAACCATGAAAGCTAAAAAATAAAATTAATTAATACGATTTGGAATATTTCTAAATTCAAAGCTTTCTTTATTCTAGACACTTTCCCTCAAACAAGTTCTACTCCCAATTTTACTCTATGATACAAAAACTTTTCCTTAGGTAATTCTTTGGTCATTTTGTCTGATACCATCTCTTGAGTGGGCATACAATGCACCTTGATCACTAATATCAAGTAATGTCATAGAATTTATTGAAGGTCTCTCAAATCATTTTGCAGGAAATATAACATATTGAGGAAGTTCATAACTTCATATTCCCCTCAACAAAATAGTGTTGCGAAGAGAAAGAATATAATTTTGGTGGAAGTAGTGAGATGCATGCTAGTCCAAGGTGGGATATATGGAAAATATTAGGAAGAAGTTGTTTCAAAAACAACATATTTAGGAAGAAGTGAATGGAAAAACTCCAGAAGAAGCTCAAGTTGGAGTAAAGCCAAATGTTGAACATGAAGTGTCCAGGTGTGTAGCATACTTGCACATACCAATTAAAAGAAGAAAAATGGACCCAAAAGGCTTGATTAAGGCCATGTTGGGTATACTCATGAGGCAACGGGATATAAATGGTATGATCCAAAAAAACTACACAATTCAATAAAGATGACATCTTTGATGAGAGTAATCTAGTTGATTTGTGACTTTGACGTCGATTTTGTTGATGTGAATGTGTTTGTATTGCAAGAAGAATCTAGTGGAAATCAACAAGAGGAAATTGCAAATATTTAGCAAAAAGAATTTGAATATGATGATGAAGATGTTGAATAATTAATTTTAAGGGGAGTGTCTTCCATTGGAACATCGAAAATGAGGGAAAATGACTTCCAAGCATAGTTCATGAGTAACGTAGCACCTCAAAATTTGGGATTCTTCCCAAACAAACCTAGTTTTATGGCTTAACAACAAACAAATACTAACAACCATGTCTCCCACAAAATTTGAATATGTTGCAACATTAGAAACAACATAAAATTTAGTGTTTCTAACAAGGTTGCCTGGATGACATAGGCATGGAACGAGACTATCCAAAAATTTTGATGTTTGATAACCAAAGTTGTCTCTCTATGTATGAATCAAATTTCATAAAATTTCATAAAGTTGATAAAATTTCATTCAAAGAAAAGCATATAGCCTTTGGCTATCACTTTGTCTAAGAATAATTTCATGACGAGTGATCAAGGTGCATTGTAATCCCACTCAAGAGATGGTATCGAACATAATGACCAAGCCATTATCCAAGGCAAAGTTTTTGTATCGTAGAGGAAAATTGGGAGTAGAACTTCTCTGAGGGGAAGTGTTTGGAATAAAGAAGACTTTGAATTCAGAAACATTCCAATTCGTATTAATGAATTTTATTTTTTAGTTTTCATGGTTTGGATAAATCCAAAAAAAGCCAAGTGGTAAAAGAGGCTTTACATGTCACTTTTTCATGTGCGTTTGAATTTTGGAACTCCATGGAACTATATAAATTATTAATGAAATTCGAAGTGCATAGTACATATATACAATAACTCTTCCATATTCATTTTGTATTTTCTCTATTTTATCCTATTAATCAGTTTGTTGTAACAAAAGTTTGGTATGTTTTCTATCCCATTGTTATGTTGATCATCCCAACTATCAAGTCCTATTTGTTTCTCGTTAAGTAATGTGACCCTCCTTGTACTTTTGACCATGTTTTATGCCCTCAATTGAAAATCCCTKGGTCATCTTGCAACCCATAAAAATCGAACATTTTCCTAGGGTTTAATCTCCCCTTTACATAAATTGCTTCCTAAAAATTTCTATTATATTGTATGTGTAGATGCTCCAATATATGAACTATGAAAGTTTGGACTCTATTTTGATGTGGTTAACATAATCAACTTTTATGTTCCATATCAATTGATTATGTTGATGTTGAGGATTTAAGGAATTTGATCTAAATGGGTCAATTATTTAATCTAATGCAATTTTTTTTTAATGTAAACTGTCATCTTCAAGATCTTTGTATTTGAATTGCATTCATTCTCTTCTCACATAAAGGAATAAAATGCCCAAAACTCCTAAGGGTATTTGGAAAAAAAAAACCACACCTTAATTTTTTCATATGTTTGTGATTTAGAAATCCTACCTTGTATACAAACAAGTTTTATGTACATATGTTTTCTCTCCAAGGTTTGGGTATTGGAGTAGGCATGGCTATTACTCCCGAATTTCACCTTAATAAAAAAATTGCATCAACAATACTTATTTACTTTTTAGAGATGAAAACTCTTTCTTATTTGTGTTCTTTATGTTCACTTTTGGTTTCGTATACCTTGATTAGTGATATTCAAGTCAAATGGATCATTGTATGTTACACCATATTTTTTTGTGTGCATTTTTAAGGCATCCTACTTATATATGAGACCTTCCTTTCTAGGTTACGGGTTACTAGGTTAGGCATGCATAATTTATGGGTTCAAAATGGGTTCATGCATCAATCTATTTTTCCAAGGAAAATCTCATGAGGGAACTAAAGGGATGTTTGAATCCCCAAATTTTTGGATGGAATCCCTAGTAAATCTATCGATATAGACTAGTGCACCTCACCCAAGATTATTTGAATTAGGCACTTGTCAACATGAAGCAACCCAAGTGCCCAATAACACTAATGACAACTATTTGGGCTAACCCATGAGACCAAGAGTCATTTATTAATATTAACATACTCTATATATTATTATATTTTATAGATCTAACAATATTAAGGCTATGATTCTTAATTGACCCTATTTAGTTTTTGGACAATGACAAAGATAAACAAATTGAAAATTAAACAAAAATGGAGAGTTTTGGTGCCCAAAGTTGTCTTCATATTTTGGGTCAAAGTTAGGAGGAATCTATTGGATTATTACCATCTTTTGTATATGGAACAAAGGAACCACTACAAGCATAATTTCATTTCATCTCATGCTTTTTTCCCCCATGTTACACTATTATTTCAATCAGACTTGCTTATATATGAACCAATATCACTCAATATTCCAACAAAACTAGAATGATAGAGGAGTTGGAGGCCTAAAGTGCATAGCTAGATGGAGTCTCGCCCCTAGTAGGCTATTCAAAGGGGTTCCCATCAAGATTAAGTTATAACTCACCCGACAATTGACTTCCAATGAGAAATGGGAAAGCACAGTATGAATGCTAGTGATAATTCCCTTGTGATTTACATCTCAAGAGAAACCCTTGCAATACCAATTAGTGCAAGGCACATTTCCCCATTAGAAGGATGAATGAAAGAAGGGTTTTCTAGCGTGTTGTCAAAAAGAAGGAAAAGAGAAAAAAATGCATATAAACAATGGAAATTGTGGTTTGCACAAGGGGAGAGAGAACACCATATAGATGTTGATGTTATAGCCCAAAATTCCACACTTATGCATTTGTGCTATGGCCTTCCCTTCCCTTTGTATTGAAAAATCAAAATCCCACCTTGCGTCATCTAAGTCATATAAAAAACATGACTTTTGAACATATCTGCGGGTTCTCTTTGAGCAACACGCGGAAATTTGTGCCTTTATAGTGCGCAACATATATATGCCCTAATACTTCTGCCAGGACGGAATGAAGAGAGGCGAAAAGCCAAAGCGGATAGGGCCCAAACCCTAGCCGCCTCCGGTCTGAATTTTCGTTTGCAGGAGCTCGGATCTGTCAGCAGCAGCCGACCAGCGCGTCCCTCCCACGATTTGCACGCCAGCACGTCCCTCACGCGATTTGCAACGGCCAGAACTCCCCCCTGCGATCAGCACGCGGTCTTGAGCAGCGGTAGTGTCTCTGTAGGTGGTTGCCGCCTGCAACAATGGCCCCAACACCGAGTGACGAGATGGAAGAAGATCCTCTGGAAACATTCAACGCATTGGTCCGCTCGGCAGGACCTAAATCCAAGCCTCCTATCTCATCTAAGTTTGTTAAGAAGATGGAGGAGATCCCTACGCTGGAGCTATCTCCAGAGGAGCCTTGCAATCTTGCCCTCATTCTAGCAGAAAATGCCCTCATCGGTAAGTTTACGGGGTTATGGCCCAGCCCCAAAACGGTGGAGGCATGGATGGAGGATCGATGGAAGTCACTGATACAAGGAGAAGTCTCTTTGTGCGCAGTAGGCAGGGGTTTTTTTGTCTTCAGTTTCTCGAGGACAAAAGATCGTGATCTAGTTTTCAGATATGGACCCTATTTCATGGGGGCGAGAGGGTTGTTCTTAGCCCCCTGGACACTTGACTTCAACCCCAGAGCCGAAATCACCGCAGCCCCTGTTTGGGTTAGACTGCCTCATCTCCCCCTGCATCTTTGGGGGAGAAGATCTCTGGAGGACATTGGGAACAAGCTTGGGCGTTTCCTGGACAGTGTGGAGCCGAAAGGGGATCAATTTACCTGTGCTCGAATTTGTGTTGAGGTTAACCTCGAGAAAGGCCTTCCGGAAGCCATTAAGCTCTCCCTGGGGGAATGGTTCCATATCCAAGAGCTGTACTATGAGCAGATTCCTTTCAAGTGCCTCCGGTGCCACACTTACGATCATTTCGCAAAAAGCTGCCCCAAAGCCTCTGGGGAGCCGGGACCAGTTAAAGAAGATGATTTTCAACCAGTTTCTAACAGACGAAGGCAGCAAAGGCGAAAGGACCCACTTCCCCAGGCTCCGAAGGCCACTCATTCAGCAGAGGTAACTCTAGAAAATAACAACAGCTTTGATGCATTGAAGGAAGATGAAGCCCTAGATCCAGAAACAACAACAGCTAAGGGAAATCCTCTGGCAGACGAAAGCTTTCTGGATACCATCCCTCCAGAGTCAGTAGCAGCGAGAGAAATCCGAGACTCAGATCTAGAGCCCCATGCCCTTGCAGGTGTCTCAACCCCCTCTAGAGGCTCTGTGGAAACTTCTGACGCTGCAGACAATTCAGTTCCGTCTCCACCCCTCACCCGAGGGAGGAAGACCAACAAAGCACGCAGAGAAAAGGAGGCCGCCTCCAACATTTCTTTAGGTTCTCAGAAAAAGCTGGATCCCTTTTTAAAGGGGAAAGTCTCATCCTCATAGGTCTTATGCTTTGCTTCTGTCTTCTATTGTGCTCACAATTTGTGAGAATTTACTCATGTATGCATTTTTTGTCATTTTCTCGACTTGGCTCAAGAAGTAAATGGGATCGGATTCCCAAGTTATTCACAAGAAGGTTGGCAGCACTGTTCACCAACCTTCTTCAGCTTTGTAATTCTCTGATTCTGGTTTGCCAGGAAGCCGCTTAATACACTCTAACCGTTCTTGTCAAAAAAAAAACATATATATGCCCTAAAAAATAATGAAAAATAAAGTAATTCTAAGATTTCAGGCGGGTTTTTCAGTTGGGCTCCTTCCCCAATGCCTCCAATCCCGGACAAAATGGATTTCAACCTCCCCAACCCCTTTGGGAGAGTATAAAATAAACTTTGGGGGAAATGATGAGGACAAGTCTGATGGTGCAAGGTTATTCTGAGAGAATTGAGCGAGCTTCCCTTCCCCTTCATCCTCTGAGAAGTTTCCCCCCAACCTGGAAACTCCTTTTCCAAAGTTACTTCCTCTCGTATATAGTCATAAGGTGTGCTCCTATTCTTATTAGAATATCTAAGGAAGAGTTTCATTGATTTGATGCTTGAATGAATTCAAGCATCAACTCAATGAAACTCTTCCTCGGATAGTCCGATAAGGATACGAGCACACCTTATGAATATATACGAGAGGAAGTAAATCTAGAAAAGGAGTTTCCAGGTTGGGGGAAAACTTCTCAGAGGATGAAGGGGAAGGGAAGCTTTCTCAATTATCTCGACATAACCTTGCATCATCAAACTTGTCCTCATCCTTTCCCCCAAAGGTTCTTTTATACTCTCCCAAATGGGTTGGGGAGGTTGAAATCCATTTTGTACGGGCTTGGGGACGTTGTGAAATGATCCCAACCGAAAACCTGCCCGAAATCTTAGAATTATTTTATTTTTCATTATTTTTTAGGGAATCTGCATGTTGCACACTATAAAGGCGCAAATGTCCATGTGTCGCTCAAAGGAAACCCACAGATATGTTCAAAAGTCATGTTTTTTAGATGGCGTGGATGAGACAAGGTGGGATTTTGATTTTGCAAGCCAAAGGGAAGGGTAGGCCATAACACAAATGCATAGGTGTGTAATTTTGGGCTATAACAATTGACTCAACCTAAAACATGCAACTTCTAAAGGGGAATGACTAAGCATGATCAAAATGACTAGGGTGGCCTAGACTCATGCCACCCTTAATCCATTGAAATACTAGTGCCTCGAGATGATGACATGTAGAGACATATGTTAGGAAATGAGGAACACTTCCATGCTAATGCTAGCAAAAGAGAGGAAGAAAGATTTAAACAAAAAATTAAATGATAAGGAAAACACACCATACACATAGATTTTACCCTAGAAACCCAAACCGGGAAAACCAACATTCCTTGAGAGTTCTACTCATTTTTTTCTTATTCATATAGAATAAAAGGTTACATGTCTAACCTTGGTCCACACCTAAGATACAATCAACATCATACCTTCTTTCTTTACAAAAGAACAACCCTGTAGCCAATTCGTCTTACATCTACATGACCAATAACCTCTACAATTTTCACCTATTGGTGATTAGCCATTAACTCTTTTATAGCATTACAACATGCCTTATTTATAGGCTTTACAATAGGAAAAACCTTAAAGAAAAAGGCTCCAAAAAATGGTTACATATCCACGCAGATCATTGGCTATAAATCCCATGAATCTTGGGATTCTGTTACAATCGACTACCAAGTCGGATTATCAGTTGAATACTAATCAATCGTCATTTGGTCTTCAGTCAGTTGCCACACACCTGCCTATTGAGCTCTTGTCAGTTGACCTCTTTGACTTTACCTGGTCGAACCACCTCTACCTTTGACTTTTTGTTGATGTCATCGACTTCGTCTTTACCTGGTCGAACCACCTTGACCTTCAACTTGCTGTCGATTCCTTCGAGTTTGATTGTGAGTCGATCCACATTGACTAGACTTTCACTACAAAGAATATAACAACCCAACATTCTCCCACTTGTTTTTTTCTTTGTTGAAACTGAGAGACCTCTGAACTTTTTTTCACAGACCTAGGGCAACAATTCCCATTGCCTCTCTGCACCAAGAAAACTTCACAACACTCATAGACTTGGTCAAAGAGTTTTCTATGTTTTCCAACGTGTCTAGTTTCTCTAGTAGTACCTTGTTTCTATCCACCATGTCTCTGATGAAATGGTATTTTACATCAATGTTCTTAGTCTTAGAATGATAAGAAGGGTTCTTTTCCAGAAATATTTCTCTTTGACTGTCACAACTTATCTTCATAGCTCTCTGCTCAAACCCGGTTCTTGAACACATCCTTTGCAACCATACTACTTCTTTGATTCCATGAGTGGCTTCCATGTATTTAGATTCTGTTGTTAACAAGGCTACGACCTCCTGTTGCTTACTCATCTAGCTAATTTCTCCACCAAACATATTGAAGACATATCCATTGGCCGACCTCTATTAATCTATTTCTCTAGCCCAGTCGACGTTGAAAAATACATGTACATTTAATTCATTGACACCTCCAGGTTTTCCTTGGTAGCATATAGAATAGTCTTTTATGCCACACAAATACATGAATACTCTCTTGACAACTGTCTAAACATA